>ONZH01017041.1:0-25385 GCA_900303285.1 Rhinella marina
CGTGTCTCCTCATCGTCCGACACCTCTTTACAAACTTCTTCCACTAACTCAACATTGTCATCATCATCACCCACAGACTGCGACAGTTCGAAAACCTTGGGCATCGGGAAAGAGGTCAGCAGCAACCTGAGAAGTGGTTTGTGACTCTGGGAAGGGTCCAGAAAACAGTTCCTCAGAGTATGCCGGATCGCATTCCAAATTTCCTGGGAGGGGGCAGACTGGGGGAAGGAGGTTGAGGTGGAGGAGCCAGAGGAGTGCTCCCTTGGGTAACGTGGGTGGACTGGCGTGGAAGACTGACTGGTGGACAAATTACTTGATGCATTGTCCGCAATCCACGACATCACCTGTTCGCACTGTTGTGCGTTTCAACAGTGGCTCTACCCACGCTGTCCCTGTAAGTTGAGACATGAAGCTAGGGAGTGTAACTCTGCGGCGTTCCCCTGCTCCCTCATCAGCAGGTACCTGTCTCACCTGCCCAGGACCACGGCCTCTGCCCCTGCAGTAATTGAATGCCCACACCCACGCCCTCGTCCTGCGACCCCTTAGCCTGGGGTTTCAACATTGTTTGTATATAAGTGTATGATATAAAAAAAAAAATTAACGGGCCTGGTGTACTGAAACCCACAAACTTGTTCAGTCTGGTAGAATTAAGTGACGTACAGAAAGTGTCACCTGGACAGTATATACGGATGGGAGCGAATGTGCTGAACTGTGACACACAGAAAGGTTATACGCAGCTGAATAAAATGGATTTGTATCACTGAGCTAAAACAACTGAATAATAATTTTTTTTTTATATTTTGTTTTTTTGGGAACGTGACGTGCAGGAAATATGGTAGAACTGACTGACACCCCTGTTAACGGTGGCTATTTAGTCTGCGACCCAGAGAAATGTCGCACAGAGAGTTTTCTGGATCAAGCGGTAGATGATATTGGTAGCAAATGACTTGGTTGTATTGTGTGACGTACAGAAAGTGTCACCTGGACAGTATATACGGATGGGAGCGAATGTGCTGAACTGTGACACACAGAAAGGTTACACAAAGCTGAGTAAAATGGATTTGTATCACTGAGCTAAAACAACTGAAAAAATATTATATATTTTTTTTATATTTGTTTTTTTATATTTTTTTTACAATTTTGTTTTTTTGGGAACGTAAACGTGCAGGAACTATGGTAGGACTGACTGACACACTGTTAACGGTGGCTATTTAGTCTGCGACCCCAGAGAAATGTCGCACAGAGAGTTTTCTGGATCAAGCGGTAGATGATATTGGTAGCAAATGACTTGGTTGTATTGTGTGACGTACAGAAAGTGTCACCTGAACAGTATATACGGATGGGAGCGAATGTGCTGAACAGTGACACACAGAAAGGTTACACAAAGCTGAGTAAAATGGATTTGTATCACTGAGCTAAAACAACTGAATAATAATTTTTTTTATATTTGTTTTTTTATATTTTTTTTACAATTTTGTTTTTTTGGGAACGTAACGTGCAGGAACTATGGTAGGACTGACTGACACCCTGTTAACGGTGGCTATTTAGTCTGCGACCCAGAGAAATGTTGCACAGAGGTTTTCTGGATCAAGCGGTAGATGATATTGATAGCAATGACTTGGTTGTATTGTGTGACGTACAGAAAGTGTCACCCTGGACAGTATAATACGGATGGGAGCGAATGTGCTGAACGTGACACACAAAAGGTTACACAAAGCTGAGTAAATGGATTTGTATCACTGAGCTAAAACACTGAAAAATATTTTTTTTTTATATTTGTTTTTTTATATTTTTTTTACGATTTTGTTTTTTTGGGAACGTAACGTGCAGGAACTATGGTAGGACTGACTGACACCCTGTTAACGGTGGCTATTTAGTCTGCGACCCAGACAAATGTCACACAGAGAATTTTCTGGATCAAAGCGTAGATGATATTGTAGCAAATGACTTGGTTGTATTGTGTGACATACAGACAGTGTCACCTGGACAGTATATACGGATTGGGAGCGAGTGTGCTGAACTGTGACACACAGAAAGGTTACACAAGCAGCTGAGTAAAATGGATTTGTATCACTGAGCTAAAACAACTGAAAAATAATTTTTTTTTATATTTTTTTTTAATTTTGTTTTTTTTGGGAACGTGACGTGCAGGAAACTATGGTAGAACTGACTGACACCCTGTTAACGGTGGCTATTTAGTCTGCGACCCAGACAAATGTCGCACAGAGAGTTTTCTGGATCAAGCTGGTAGATGATATTGGTAGCAAATGACTTGGTTGTATTGTGTGACGTACAGAAAGTGTCACCTGGACAGTATATACGGATGGGAGCGAGTGTGCTGAACTGTGACACACAGAAAGGTTACACAAAGCTGAGTAAAATGGATTTGTATCACTGAGCTAAAACAACTGAAAAAAAATAATTTTTTTTATATTTTTTTTATATTTTGTTTTTTTTGGGAACGTGACGTGCAGGAAACTATGGTAGGACTGACTGACACCCTGTTAACGGTGGCTATTTAGTCTGCGACCCAGAGAAATGTCGCACAGAGAGTTTTCTGGATCAATCTGTAGATGATATTGGTAGCATATGACTTGGTTGTATTGTGTGACGTACAGAAAGTGTCACCTGGACAGTATATACGGATGGGAGCGAATGTGCTGAACTGTGACACACAGAAAGGTTACACCAAGCTAAGTAAAATGGATTTGTATCACTGAGCTAAAACAACTGAATAATAATTTTTTTTTTATATTTTGTTTTTTTTGGAACGTGACGTGCAGGAAATATGGTAGAACTGACTGACACCCTGTTAACGGTGGCTATTTAGTCTGTGACCCAGACAAATGTCACACAGAGAATTTTCTGGATCAAGCGGTAGATGATATTGGTAGCAAATGACTTGGTTGTATTGTGTGACATACAGAAAGTGTCACCTGGACAGTATATATGGATTGGAGTGAGTCAGTGCTGAACTGTGACACACAGAATGGTTCCACAGTGCTGTGTGCAATGGATTTGTATCACTGAAATAGAACAAAAAAAAAACAGGGTTAGATATAGCGATAGCTGCACTACTAGTGCCAGCCAGCCAAGTGACAAAAAAAAATAAATAAAATGTCTTCTAGCCCTTAGAAGGGCTGTTGGGTTCTTTGTGGGTGATCCCTGCCTAACTGAGAACTAAATTCAGGCCCTAACACTGTCCCTGAAAGGCAGCAGCTCTATCCCTAACGATATCCAGACGGCATCTGAGCCGAGCGCCGCGGCCAGTCGGTAGTATATTCCAGGGTCACCTGATCAGGCCAGCCAACCCCTGCTATCGACATGTAAGGGCCCCACGTGATGCTGGGTGGTACGCAGAGTCTCCTGGCTTGTGATTGGCTGTGTTTTTAGGCGCCAAAAAAGCACGATGCAGAAGTTGCCATTTCCTCGAGCATGGCGAGATACTCGTCCGAGCATCGAGCAGTTACGAGTACCCTAATGCTCGAACGAGCACCAAGCTCGGACGAGCATGTTCGCTCATCTCTAATCTTAATTGTAGAGCTAAAACAGTAAGGGCTTAGCAGTGCTATCTGCTTCTAAGAGTGCACAATAGTAGATCTCACTATATGAACTTTATGGCAGGCTAAGATGCCAAATAGTGGATTTTTACCATTGTGTTAGGTTTGGCCATGGTCATCCATGGACAAACATAACACAATGGTAAGTGAAATAATGAAGCGCACTAGGTGGGTTAGCATTATAATGGATTATTTTCAATTAAATGATTAAGCTGTTTTATCATATATTCTTTAAATACATATACTGTAAATTTTATGTTTTCAGGAATGAATTTTATTCCGTTAAAGTGAGGACAATTGGCTTATACCTCACAAGGGAGTTTTTTTTAACTTTTCTCTGGATCAACTTGCAGGATAACAGGCTAAACTGGATGGACAGATGTCTTTTTTTCAGCCTTATAAACTATGTTACTATGTTTTATAAAGGACTCTGTGGAAACTTCAACAACATCCAGAAAGACGACTTTCGGACTAGTAGTGCAGCTGTAGAAAGCAATGCGGTTGAGTTTGCCAACACATGGAAAACCTATTTCAATTGCAAACATATTTCACCTGTCCATGAACATCCCTGCATTTATGGCATGGAAGTAGGTAATACATTTTTTTTTATTATTTTAATTGTAAAACCTATATTCTTGATGTTTTTTTTTCCCTTCAACTCTTGTCATTTCTTATGAACTAATGTTGCAAAAAATGAAATACTAAATGCAATTTGTGTAAGACTCAACACTTTGGGCAATCGTGTCATATGGGCACAATAGGGGGTGAGAATATTTGATTTGTTATGGGGGTGAGAATATTTGATCTCTTATTACTATGAATCCCTTTAAGAGTAATGGTTTGCAACATTATACAGTAGACGGTAAGCAATAACCCTTTCTTATTAATGATAACTAATGCCCAAATACAGATGTTCCTGTCCAATGTTCTTGGGTTCATACTTTCTACAACTCTGCTCCGCATTATACTCTGCATATGTGCTCTATTTATACCTTCTGTTTAGTCACATTGTTTATGACTTTACCTTATTCCACTTGGCGTGACCAGCCTCCTGGGTCATCATGACCTTAGCCCTATAAGTATTACAAGTTGATTCCACTGCATTAGTTACCATGGCTTTTGCTAACAGATGTTGCTCAGCTTTTCTCTGTTTATATATATATATTCTTTTCCTCTAGCTGTTACACATAATCTAGAATATTTGTTTTGACTTGCTTCATAGCTCTCCAATATATTATTTACCCACTAGTCCACTAACTGCTTTTTTTCCATTTACAGCGTTTTGATTGATAAAGGTCCCAATAGACCGAAACGTTTCAACTCTACAACGCATTACGTATCAATCATCATTTCAGATGAATGCTTATGAGCTGTAACCTATTATGACAAATACGTCCAGAAGGACCTTGTCCTAAATAAATCTAAATTGCATCTTAAACTATAAGAGAGTGCGTGATTTCCTACGTTTAAGCTCTTAAACAATCAGACATGAAATTTCCTTTTATATTGTAGGTTCCCTGTAAAGAAACTGTTGGGAAATGGTCCTGCTGTTAAGATAACTACAATATTGGAAAAGCTATCTGTTATGGCCCCTTTACACTGCTTGATGGAGCAGATGATTGTTGGGAAGGAAACATTCCTTTCCAACAATCCGATGCTCGTCAGTGGACGTGACAACTGCATTTACAGGCATCATTTTCCTCCACAGTATGGGGTAGAATGATTGCTAATGCCATAACTCATCCCCATACAGAATTGTTGTTTATGGGCAGCAGAGTGGCCACAGGATATGATTGGTCTTTTGGTCTTTTTGTACGACCAATTGTCATAAACTCTAGTGAAAAGAACCGGGAACCCTTTTCCATCAGCTACAAATTGATTAATAGCGTATATACAAAGTAGTTGAAAACATCAATGAAGAATAAAGCATTGTACTTAACATTTGTAATTTGTGCATGTAAATGTCTGTTTTTAATTGTTATATTTCTGTTTTTTATATATCTAAACAGAGAAATATGCAAATTATTGGTGTAATGTATTACTTGACACCGTGGGGCCATTTTCTGCTTGTCATAATTCAGTGAGTCCAGATGTTTATCAGCAGGTAAGGTGTCAAAATCTAATAGCCACACACAACTTTTTTGACTTTGTGTCTAAACTTATTTTCAAACATAAATGCTTTACATTTAGCCACTTGAAGGCAAAGCCTATTTTGACCTTCAGGACTCAACCCCATTTTCAAACCTAATGTGTCATTTTATTTGGTAATACTATAGGTTTGGAATGTTTTTACTTATCCAAGCAACTCTGAGACTTTTTCATGGTGCATGTTATGTTAGTGACAAGTTTTAGTTGATTTATTTTATTTTGAAATTCAGATTTCAAACTTTGAATACACGTATCTCTGCTTTTAAGACAGATGGGCATAGCTCACAAAGTAGTTAAAGGTTTTTTTCATGCTTGTGACATTGAGGACTTCTCCTCATTATAGGTCATTACTAGCTTCACTGCAGCCTCCAGCACTGGCACTAGATCTAGAATGAAGAAGGACGCAGATGGGTCCGTTCAAAGTAAAGAGAATGGGAGTTGAACTGCAGTAACCCAACACAACTAGTACACTTTGAATGGTGCTGTCCTTCCTGTTCCATTAACAGTTTATTTCTAGCTCTGGAAGCTGCAGAGAGCAGTTGATCTGTGTTAAAACCTCAATGATTGAATATTAATGACCTACTCTGAGGATAGGTAATTAATTTCAGCAAACCTGTAAACTACTAACCTACTTTATCTTGACATTCAGTAATTTATTAAATGTACATTTATTTATTTTTTGAGAGATTAAAAGGTTTGTAAGTTTAGTAGCATGTTTACAATTTATAAAAAAAATCTCTATTTTCTGTTTTTAGAGAACAATTCTATTCTGACATGACTTTAAGAGGCTTATACATTAGAACCCTCATATCCTCCCATAAGTCACCCCATTTTAAAAATGTCACCCCTCAAAGTATTCAAAATGACACCATTAGGAATTAATGTAAAATTGAGGTGACTTTTAAACATTTCATTGTTTGTTGCAGCTTTTCAATCCATTTTTGGAACACAGCAGGTGATAAAACAAAAACTAAAACCCAACTTTATTACCTTGATTTTTGCAACACAATCTGCTGTTGACAAATGGTGATTTTTGTGTCCACATGAATGATCTATTACTCAATGAACGAGCGTTTTACTTGTTCATCAGGTAATCTGCGACACTTTTACACGGCCAGATAATTGCCAACGAACATTTCTATGAATGCTCGTTAGCAATTATCAACTGGATTCTCTGCCCATGTAAAGGGCCCTTAAGGGTTTTGTGCACCTTCGGGGACAATTTTATTATCATTACAGTATACTTACTTTGCAGTAAAAATCTTTTTTTTTTTCAATTGTTTTTTATTAGCAATATGGAAACCTTTTTGTGTACAGAGCTGACATCTTCTACTAGTTACCTGTGGATTTATTTTGTCATTGCCATCATCTGAGGATCAGACGGGCTCCTTATCTCTGCTCTCTCCCATTTTAAACACTCATTTAAGGCCAATCCTTACCTTATTGATAAAAATGTGGCATAAATAAGTGTTTATGAACTCTCAGTGGTTTTAGGCAAAAATAAGTTAAATGCAATCATTAAAAAAATTTCTCCAAAGGTGTACATAGCATTTAAGTCAATATGGTTATACATTGTCTAGTCTAACTTTACATTGTCTGAGTGCTAGCAGATATGCCCCATTATTTTTATTACAAATAAAGTAAATTAGATTAGATTGATGCTATCTAATCTGAAATATGTTTAAAAAAAATCAACATATGCAATTTTCCTCTTAGAATTGTCTTTTTGATACTTGCGCATGTAAAAGAGCAGAAGATTGCCTGTGTGCTGCTCTCTCCTCATATGTATGGGCCTGTGCATCTGCAGGTATCATATTATCTGGATGGAGAGAAAATGTTTGCAGTAAGTGCATATCTATATTTCTCTATTGTTAGTAATCAATGCATAACAAACATAATTTAAAATCAATGTTGGTATAGGATGTACTTATCAAGTTTTTCAAAGGATTAATAGTATTTCCTTACAGTGTCACAGTCCCTAGTATATCCCACTATGATTTCTATATGTATAATATTGGATATGGACAGGGGTTGATAACAGCCTAACTCATTTAATCCCAGTACTGATGATTTTATTATCCACTACATTTAGCAGTAGAGCTTCATTTACACTTCATTCCAAAAATCTTCATTGGAAAGAAGCTATGCTTATTAGCTCTTAACAAGCTCTGCCTCTGATGCCACCAAATGTAAGGCCCCTTTCACACGAGCGGGAGACTCGGACGTCTCCCGCATTGTGTGCACTGTACTGAACTGCCGGCACTGAACGGGGGTTACATAGCATTATACTGATTTATGATGGTATGTAACCCTTACAGTTCTGGAATGTGTTGAATAACATTGTCAGCATTATCCAGCACATTCCAGAACTGTAAGGGTTACATGGCATCATAAATCAGTATAATGCTATGTAACCCCCATTCAGTGCCGGCAGTTCAGTACACGGCACACGATGCGGGAGACGTCCGAGTCTCTCGCTCGTGTGAAAGGGGCCTAAGGCAGCTATCCTATAAGTCAATGTTCGACCCTTTAAATAGGCCTTAAGATATAACTTTGGTGATATATAAGCCAGTGTCTCATCTGCAGACAGCTATTTCAGGGTGATTTCCCTTCATCAGTGCAGAGCAGAGAGTACTGGCTTAACAGTAGACAGAAATGGGGTAATTTATCAAACTGGTGTAAAATCGAACTGGCTTAGTTGTCCATAGCAACCAGTCAGACCAATCCACCTTTCATTTTTCACAGCTCCTTTACTCAAGTTTGATAAATAACCCCAAAAGTTTTCATTTAAACCATTTTTGTTTTCACTTTTTGTTATGTTGTGGCCTTGAGGTAAAATAAAAACAAATTCCTTTTTTTCCCATCATTTTGCAATTAAAACCCCATAATAACAAAGTAAAAACAGAATATTCAAAATATTTGCTAATTTAATGAAAAGGAAAAACTAAAATATTGCATTGTCTTAAAGTGACTCAGTGACCAGGTTTAACCCTGGTAAGGCTCATCATGCTGCTTAAAACTATACCTGTCTTTTGTCTGTATGATGAACAGCTGCAGAGAAATCTGCATTTTTATTCATACGCAAATGAGAATTTCAAGCACTCGGAAGCAGGGCTGAATATTCTAAGCACTGCTGTGTAACACCCCCCTGTGCTCTGCACACCTCCCCTTACATTGACTGACAGGGCTAGACATGCTGAGGGCAGAGCTGTGTCCTAGCAACTACATATCATATACACTATGTACTATAGCTTAACTCACTGAGATCTGCTCAGAAAGCTAATCTACATATTACTGCTTTATTTACAGGCAGCATATATGATTATACAGACACTGGTAATATGTGTCAGCTAATAAACAAGGAAAAAACATGCATCTCTATGTGGTAATGCTATAGCTTGGTGGTTAAGTGATTGGTTTTGAATGTGCATTAGAAATTTCAAAATCTTTTTCCTCGATTATTTTTTCCCCACATTTATCCATTAACAAAAGTCTTTGTCTTTATCATATTGAGAATAATGTATGTTTTTTAGAAAGCTAATAAATATTACTGGTTTATTTTCTCAATATAGTATGGCCTTTATTATTATTATTATTAATTATCATATAGCCTATTAATATGTTTTTGAATAAAATAAAAATCACAGAAAGAAAATGTATATCTCTTCAAGGATTGAACCTGGGATCTTTATATGCAGGGTAAACCATAATACCTCTGAGGTATAGCATTACCGCATAGAGATTTCTATACTTATAAGCTATCACATGTTACAGGTGTCATTATAATCATACTTTGTGCCTGTGAATAAAGCAATATTATGTAGATTAGCTTTCTGAGCAGATCTCAGTGTGGGGAAGCTATAGTACATAGTGCATATGATATGTAGATGCTAGGACACAGCCTCATGTCTAGCCCCGTCAATCGATGGGAAGGGGGAGTGTGCAAAGCACAGGGAGTATTACATAGCAGTGCTCAGAAGATTCAGTCCCACTTCCTAGTGCTCCAATTGCTCATTTACATATCAATAAAAACGTATATATCTCTGCAGCTATTTATCGTATAGACAAAAGAAAAGTATAGTTTTAATGAGCAAGAGGAGCCCTAGTTTAATATGGTTTAACCTGGTGACAGAGCCTCTTTAAGTATTCAGAGTCTTCCAACCTTTTAGTGAGTACTTAGTTAATGCTCCTTTGACAGCGATTACAGCCTCCAGTCTTCTTGAGCATGATGGCACAAGGATTTAGGGATTTTCTGCCATTTTCTGCCATTCTTCCCTGCAGCGCATCTCAAGCTCTGTAAGGTTTGGATGGATACTGTCAAGTGGACAGCCATTTTCAGGTTTCTGCAGAGATGTTTGATTGGGCTCAAGTCAGGGCTCTGGCTGCACCACTCAAGGGCATTCACAGGGTTTTTTTTAAAGGGTTATACCATGATTGATGTAAAACATAATAATCAGACATCATATAGTACATGAAAATACCTTTCTAACAAAGCTACGTACAACCATCCGAGCCCGCTTGATATGCAGACTTTATCTTACAGTTTGATAACATTACCAGTTTGATAAGAATTAAAATACAGTTATGTAAGTGAATCCACAATTCAGTCAACTATAGCAGATACTGTACGAACTATGGGGGTTATTTATGACCAGATATACAAGACTTTTGTGTCATGGTATGGCAGACTCTGCGACTTCTTCCCCGCTCATGTCAGGTCTAAAAAAATGGGTGTGGCGTGGGTGGGGAAGGGGATGGGCCAATAGGTTTAGGCAAAGAAAATAGTCTAAATGTAAGACAGCAAGGAAGCTGTTGTACATTTAGAATGGACGATGGATGCGGCAACCTTATGTAGAGGCCGGCGCCAGCTATAGGGGATTTTAAGACCGGCATCTAAAAAGTCTTAATAAATGCGATCCGATATGTTCATCTTTGTTTGACTGACTGCTGTTTGTACTTACCTATGTTGAAAATCCAATAACAAAGGATCCAATAACCAATTCTTTTGAAAAGAAAATACTGTTATGTATCTTTCATGTATCTGAATACTGGTGACTCCTGCTTCATAGTAAATTTGTCAGAGAGCTGCTCTGCAAGATTGATCTGTAGACCTTACTAGTTTGAAAAATTATGAATGATTTTACCTATAATAGGTGTTCAAGAGCTGTCAGGACTTCAGAGATAAGGGTTACAGATTGAACTGTCATAACAATTTTCTGATAGGTTCATTGTGAAGGAGAACGCAACAGTCTGTAAATGGACAGAAAGTGAAAGCGGTTGATGAAAAACTGGTAAAAATTTTCTGCTAAATTCCTCCTGCCCCATAACACACTGCCGGCAGATCAGACACCATGTTCAATGTGAGAAGCTCCCTTTACATATTATTCTGCATAGCTAACCATCATTTTTTTTTTTACTTCTAAGGAAATTTCTTATACCACTGCCCCCCATCATTCGTGTACAGCTATGAAGTGACTACCTGTATTCCCACCTGCCATTCTCTGTCTGAACCAGACCCAATATGCCGAATTAAGTTCCATACCATTGATGGTTGTGTCTGTCCAAATGGAACGTATCTAGATGATAGAGGTGTTTGTGTGAAAAAGGTGGACTGTCCATGCTACTATAAGGGGGTTCCTGTGTCACCCAGTAAAACTTTGAATGTGGACCGACTTATATGGTAATGTAAGCTATGTATAGTTATTTATTTGGGCTCTCTGTAAACCAAAATCTTTTTATCATATAGTATTTTCTAAGATCATCAATACTGCTTGTGCAGAGACCCACTAGATCACTGTAAAAGGTTAATACTTAGGTTAACTACTTTGAAATATTCATCGTTATTCTAACTGTGACCTATGCACCTTGCAATCCAGAAAGGCTAAGTATGGGAAGAAATACATAAACCGGCCTTGGTAACAGTTGGCAGGTGGTGGGCTGGTCCCATTTTTCCCTAGCTTGACTAAGACGTTTCTAGCAAGTAAGACTAGAGTAGTTTGTTGTGTGATAGGCCAAAAGAGAACTCTTCTCCAGGAAAACACTATTCCTGTGAGTGAAAAGCTGCCAGAAAAGCAACTCTGATGAGGATAAACCTAGGGGAAAGAAACATTTAATTTATACAGAAGGTTGAGGACCTGCCATACTTCTGGCCATCTGATCTAAGACTGCACCCCTCAGTTTGAAATTGCACTTATATAGAGTAGAAGTTTACATGCCTGTTGTTATTTGAAAATATTGTATGACATATTTAGACAGAAACTTAGAAGAGAACATCATACTGCTTACCCTTGATACAGAGCTATGTAAAATACTTGAAAACTGTGTCTACTGTAACATTTCTACTGCAAAACTCATCATCTATTCAGTAAAAAGAGTTTTTATTTAGTGTAAGCAAGTGGGCCTGGTCATTTCCTTCAGCATCTGCTGGCCTTTTTGCCTGTTCTCCTTCCTTGCACACTGCCAACACCCACTGTTAAGAACCCCTCAACCTGAAAAAAATGTTGCGCAAGTATTCTGCATAACATAATTCATGCAGTTTTTATCATCAGAGATAACAGAGCATCATCATTTTTAGAATGTGTAGAATTGGTATGAAATGTATTATTGTCTTTTTATTAAAATCATTAAAATTGTAATTATCATATTTAGCAGTTGTCTTAGAATGCTAGAACTGTTTTAGTTATAAATTAACTAAGTGTTTTAACTGTTTTTAATGGCTAGAGTTTTCCCACTTTATTTTTAGCTTGTAAACCACAATCGGATATAACAGGTTGCTCTAAAACATATAGGTGGTCAAGGAGTAAAATAACCACTTCTCCAAACATCTGTCATTTACAGAAAACCAACCTAAAGTCTCACTCTTCTTTTTTCTCTCTTGATATCAATATTATTTAGAATCTGTGGGATGTATTACCATTGGTACCTTGTTCGAGTAGTGTGCCGGTGCAGCATATGCCACATTCATGGGTGTAATTAAGAAAAAATGAGCTCCATAACAAACCTTTGAAAGGGCCACATGCTTAAGCAGGAACATTATGAGCCAAAATACACATCAATTTGCATGAGGCCTAAAGGTTTCCTTTAGAGGGCTTTCTTGGGGTTTTAAAATAAATGGCATAAAGGTAGGAAATGTGACAAAATAAAAAATAAACATTAATCATGTGTTAAATCACACTCAGCCAGCACTGATGTTCCAATAATTGTGACTGGTCTTTGATTACTTTTCTGAAGTGATGACTTGCTGTACAGTGCATTTAAAAAGAAAAAAAAATCACTACTCAATCTGGATTTAATATACCATAATAAGGACTGAAACCTAAATTTTAGCATTTTTTAAAAATGTATTAAAGAATAAACTGTCATATACACACAAGTATGCTTTAGAAAAGGTCTCACATCTAACAATGCATATCAGAGTAAAAACCAAGGCATGAGGAGGAAAGAACTGCTGGTAAAGCTCAGAGACATGATTGTGTGGAGAGTACAAAAAGTTCTACAGCACTGATAGTTCCCAAGAACACCAAGAGACATTTTAGCAGAAGGTTGCAACATACCAAAATGTTAAAAAGTAACTTTCCGAATGCATTGTGTATACACATGACCACTGTAGCCAATCACTGTTACTGCAGTGATTGGTTTCACTGGTCATGTGGATGACTTCATCACTAAAGGACAAATAATGTATGCGATCTAAAATAATTTTGATTGTACAGTCATGGCCAAAAGTTTTGAGAATGACACAAATATTATATTTTCACATGATCTGCTGCCCTCTGGTTTTTATGTGTGTTTGTCAGATGTTTCTATCACATACAGAAATATAATTGCAATCATATTATGAGTAACAAAAGCTTATATTGACAGTTAGAATGAGTTAATGCAGCAAGTCAATATTTGCAGTGTTGACCCTTCTTCTTCAGAACCCCTGCAATTCTCCCTGGCATTCTCTCAATCAACTTCTGGACCAAATCCTGACTGATAGCAGTCCATTCTTGCACAATCAATGCTTGCATTTTGTCAGAATTTGTAGGTTTTTGTTTGTCCACCCTTCTCTTGATGATTGACCACAAGTTCTCAATAGGATTAAGATCTGGGGAGTTTCCAGGCCATGGACCCAAAATCTTTATGTTTTGTTCCCTGAGCCATTTAGTTATCACCTTTGCTTTATGGCAAGTTGCTCCATCATGCTGGAAAAGGCATTGTTGATCGCCAAACTGCTCTTGGACGGTTGGGAGAAGTTGCTCTCGGAGGACATTCTGGTACCATTCTTTATTCATGGCTGTGTTTTTAGGCAAGACTGTGAGAGAGCCGATTCCCTTGGCTGAGAAGCAACCCCACACATGAATGGTTTCAGGATGCTTTACAGTTGGCATGAGACAAGACTGGTGGTAGCGCTCACCTCGTCTTCTCCGAATAAGCTGTTTTCCAGATGTCCCAAACAATCGAAAAGGGGATTCATCAGAGAAAATGACTTTACCCCAGTCCTCAGCAGTCCACTCCCTGTACCTTTTGCAGAATATCAGTCTGTCCCTGATGCTTTTTCTGGAGAGAAGTGGCTTCTTTGCTGCCCTCCTTGAGACCAGGCCTTGCTCCAAGAGTCTCCGCCTCACAGTGCGTGCAGATGCCCTCACACCTGCCTGCTGCCATTCCTGAGCAAGCTCTGCACTGCTGGTAGCCCGATCCCGCAGCTGAAACACTTTTAAGAATCGGTCCAAGTGCTTGCTGGTCTTTCTTGGGTGCCCTGGAGCCTTTTTGGCAACAATGGAACCTCTCTCCTTGAAGTTCTTGATGATGCGATAGAGGTGCAATCTTTCTAGCTGCGATACTCTTCCCTGTTAGGCCATTTTTGTGCAGTGCAATGATGACTGCACGTGTTTCTTTAGAGATAACCATGGTTAACAGAAGAGAAACAATGATGCCAAGCACCAGCCTCCTTTTAAAGTGTCCAGTGGTGTCATTCTTACTTAATCATGACAGATTGATCTCCAGCCCTGTCCTCATCAACACCCATACCTGTGTTAATGGAGCAATCACTGAAACGATGTTAGCTGGTCCTTTTAAAGGGGTATTCTCATCTTGGACAATGGGGGCATATTGCTAGGATATGCCCCCATTGTCCTATAGGTGCGGGTCCCGCCACTGGGACCCGCACCTATATCGAGAATGGGGCCCCCGAAGTGAAGAAGTGCGCACCGCGCAAGCGCGGCCCGCTCTCCATTCACTTCTATGGGACCGCCGCAAATAGCCGAGCGCTGGCTCGGCTATCTCCGTTGGCTCCATATAAATGAATGGGAGCGCACTGCGCATGCACGGCCACCGCTCCCATTCATTTCTATGGAGCCGATATGCCCCCATTGTCCAAGATGAAAATACCCCTTTAAGGCAGGGCTGCAATGATGTTGAAATGTGTTTTGGGGGATAAAGTTCATTTTCTAGGCAAATATAGACTTTGAAAGTAATTTCTGTTAAGCTGATCACTCTTTATAACATTCTGGAGTATATGCAAATTGCCATTATAAACACTGAAGCAGTAGACTTTGTAAAAATTAATATTTGTATCATTCTCAAAACTTTTGGCCATGACTGTACACAATCAACCTCTCAGATGCTGGGGTCAAATGTGACCATCGCAAGTGGGAGCACAAAAGCCTGGGAACGCACTCCTGGTCATGCAAGGGCTCTCTCAATGGGGATCAGGGGAGCCAAATGGTGTGTGCGGCAGCTTTGATCCTCCAGAATGATTTGAGGCTGTCGCAGATAGGAATACAGTGAAATTCTTGTAGACTCCAATGTTAATGCACTAGAGTCTATGAGAGAAGCAATCTAATGACTGCTTGTTCTAGTACCCTAAGGGAACTATTAAAAAGTGTAAAAGAAAAAAAAAGTTTTTAAAAATTCAAATCATCACCCTTTCCCAAAGTAAAAATAAATAATTGCAAAATAAACATTATATATATATATATATATATATATATATATATATATATATATATATTTATTTTTTTTTTGGTTCTACTAGTTCTGACCCAGAGAAAATTACACCCCAGATAAATTTTTTTCCAGCTTGCCACTACACCATCTTACACAACAGTTCACCAGTTCACGGCACTATTAGAAATTACATATGGCTATGGCAAAGTAATATGTTATGGCTCTCGGAAGGCAGGGAGTAAACAAAAAAATGGAAAATGTCCCATCTTCAAGGAGTTCAAGTGGTTTGGGAAGCTTATAAAATAAGTAAGACACCCCTTTAATGCATGTTATCCTTCTCATTAGAATTATATCACCAAACAGATATACACACTGATATATTAATTAAAAACACATATACACACATGTACAGTGTCTTGCGAAAGTATTCAGCCCCCTGGAACTTTTCAACCTTTTGCCACATTTCAGGCTTCAAACAAAAAGATATAACATTTAAAATTTTTGGTGAACAATCAACAACAAGTGGGTCACAATTGTGAAGTGGAACGAAATTTATTGGATCATTTAATCTTTTTTTGTAATAATAAAACTGAAAAGTGGGGCGTGCAAAATCATTCGGCCCCCTTGCATTAATACTTTGTTGCGCCACCTTTTGCTGCGATTACAGCTGCAAGTTGCTTGGGGTATGTGTCTATCAGTTTTGCACATCTAGAGACTGAAATTCTTGCCCATTCTTCCTTGCAAAACATCTCGAGCTCTTTGAGGTTGCATTGAGAGCGTTTGTGAACAGAAGTTTTAAGCTATTTCCACATATTCTCATTTGGATTCAGGTCTGGACTTTGACTTGGCCATTCTAAGACCTGGATACGTTTATTTTTGAACCATTCCATTGTAGATTTTGCTTTATGTTTGGGATGATTGTCTTGTTGGAAGATAAATCTCCGTCCTAGTCTCAGGTCTTTTGCAGAGGTCTGGTCTCCAACAGGTTTTCATCCAGAATGGTCCTGTATTTGGCTCCATCCATCTTCCCATCAATTTTAACCATCTTCCCTGTCCCTGCTGATGAAAAGCAGGCCCAAACAATGATGCTGCCACCACCATGTTTGACAGTGGGGATGGTGTGTTCAGGGTGATGAGCTCTGTTGCTTTTATGCCAAACATATCGTTTTGCATTGTTTCCAAAAAGTTCGGTTTTATCTGAGCAGAGCACCTTCTTCCACATGTTTGGTGTGTCTCCCAGGTGGCTTGTGGCAAACTGTAAATGAGACTTTTTATGGATATCTTTGAGAAATGGCTTTCTTCTTGCCACTCTTCCATAAAGGCCAGATTTGTGAAGTGTTCGACTGATTGTCAGCTGTAGATCTCTGCAGTTCATCCAGAGTGATCATGGGCCTCTTGGCTGCATCTCTGATCAGTCTTCTCCTTGTTTGAGATGAAAGTTTAGAGGGACGGCCGGGTCTTGGTAGATTTGCAGTGGTCTGATACTCCTTCCATTTTAATATGATCACTTGCACAGTGCTCCTTGAGATGTTTAAAGCTTGGGAAATCTTTTGGTATCCAAATCCAGCTTTAAATTTCTCCACAACAGTATCACGGACCTGCCTGGTATGTTCCTTGGTCTTCATGATGCTCTCTGTGCTTTAAACAGAACCCTGAGACTATCACAGAGCAGGTGCATTTATACGGAGACTTGATTACACACAGGTGGATTCTATTTATCTTCATCAGTCATTTAGGACAACATTGGATCATTCAGAGATCCTCAATGAACTTCTGGAGTGAGTTTTCTGAACTGAAAGTAAATGGGCCGAATAATTTTGCACGCCTAACTTTTCAGTTTTATTATTACAAAAAAAGTTTAAATGATCCAATAAATTTTGTTCCATTTCACAATTGTGACCCACTTGTTGTTGATTCGTCAACAAAAATTTAAAATGTTATATCTTTTTGTTTGAAGCCTGAAATGTGGCAAAAGGTTGAAAAGTTCCAGGGGGCCGAATACTTTTGCAAGGCACTGTATACACACACTCTATCCCAGGACAGCATGGAACGAGCACAGATAAAATATAACTGTCAACCAGATGCAAAATTCAAATAGAGGAAAGAGAAACATAATTGACATGTAGGACTATTAGGCTAGGTTCCCAGAGAGTTTTTAGGTGGAGGTTTGAAGGTAGAATTTCCTGCAGGTTTTTCAGCCAAAGCCAGAAGTGGATTCAAAAGGAATCATAAATATAAAGGAAGGACTTTTACTTCCTGCGGGATCCATTTCTTGCTTCAAAAACTAGAGTGAACCTACCCTAATAACAGTTTTGGGACCCAATCTGCTGTCTGAGCTCTGTTAACTGTGGCCTGTGGGTCATCCCTCACCATCCTCATTTTGATCCAATGGCTATAAGAAGATCATACTAATGTTCCTCACTGCAGGTAAAAGAGGATTTGTGGAGTACTATCTCCCTTTAAATAGACCTTGAGACACCAGTTGGATAATAAGTGAGCCAGCACCTCATCTGCAGAGGAGCAATAGGAGTCTCCTCACGCTAATCAAGGCCCTCTCTCTCTGTTAGGAGATATAGTAACTCCTTGGAGAAATGCTGGTGGCATAAATTACTTGCCTGGCATAAGGAGCAGCAAAGGAAAGAGGCATGTTCAAAACAGGTGAGGGCACAGAGCTTGTTATTGGGCCATGCCAACTAAGTGTGGTGTCAGAGGAATCCACTGACTCCTGGCTGTGGGCCTCTGAGGTTAGTTGAGATTATGTTGAAGACTGGGTCAACCATTCCAGGACAGTAAGATTGGTCATCAAAATGCGACCACTGGATGACAGCTTTGGCCTGTTGCTGAGGCTGCTGGCATCACCATGCCCTTCTTCTGCTGCTACTTCTGCTGGCTCCAGCAACATTTTTGCCACCGCCATGTCCTTTAGCAAATCAAATTCCGCCTTTCATGAAAGGCGGAATATGATTGGTTGCTATGGGCAACTATGCTAGTTCTACTTTACACCAGTTTGATAAATGATTTGATTGCAGTGTGCTGCCACACCTGAACATTTTGAAATATGGCCCATTACTTCTGGCCACATGCTTCAGCCACCATTCTGATGCTGCCAACTGCCTGATGCCAAACACCTGTTGCCTCTGCTGCCATCTTCTCCTACTGCCACCATTTTGTGCTGCTACTGCCACCGCTGTTGACCCACCCCCTCCCCACTACGTGATCGGGCCACTATTTTCACTTCTCATGCCGTTGCCATTCTCCTCACTTTGTGACTGCTCTGTGTAGTTAGCACCTTAACGCTTGCACAGTAGTCTGCTTTACAAAGGGCCAGGACTGTCATATGCACTGCATGTGTCAAGGGTGGACTGTACAACTTATGTGTGGGATTGCAAAGCTAAAATAAAGCTTTTAATGCCTAGCTTTCTCAATCAAGTGGAGAAGGAGTGTCTACTGATGCAGAATGGAAAAGCTAAGGTGCACTGAGCAGTTAGGGCCTGCTCTTGTTGCACTTTAGGCATTTTTAGCATAATTTTATTCAGTTAATGTTTGCATAATGCTGGATTGGATAAGGAGGAGGAAGGTATGGTTTTACTTGGGTGGGGCAGCCCTACCTTCATTATGCCCTTAATACTTCTGGTGACAGATGCTCTTTAAGTTATGGTATGCTTATTACTTTTAAAAGTGGTTAAACACATTCTCATTTTCTTTTTATAGCACCTGTACAAATGGAAAAATACAATGTACTGACCAAGTCCTGCTAGGTAATTCATATTACTTAATCCATTGATAATCATAGATTGAAATCATAAATTATTAAACTGAAGAAAAGCAATAGTCTCAGAGCGATTTATTCATGCTTCATGCCTGCCATGTGGATAATATGGAATCCACATGGCCAAGTAATATCAGCTGTTGGCTTTTGTCTGTATACATCTTCCAGCCATTGTCTAAATATGCAAGGCTCCTGATACCATAGGGCCTCTTTCACACATCTGTGATAACATCTGTGACAAGGCTGTCCGTGTTTCATCCATGAAGATTTCCACGATGGATCCGTGTTTCATCCATGTATCTGTTTTTTGCCCTCCGTGTATCATCAGTATTCCACGTACACTACTAGGCTGAAAATTAATTTCCAGAGCATTTCCTACCAATGGTCAGTGAAAATCACTGACAAAACATGAATGTAATTCGCGAACCAATGGAGTTCATCGG
Source organism: Rhinella marina (assembly GCA_900303285.1). Taxonomy (NCBI): domain Eukaryota; kingdom Metazoa; phylum Chordata; class Amphibia; order Anura; family Bufonidae; genus Rhinella; species Rhinella marina. The sequence continues at coordinate 19,851 of ONZH01017041.1, forward strand.
GTGGATTTGGTCCACATCACCGACCAAAGTATTGCATGTCTTCTTGGTTTTTCCACTGACCCATGTTCATGTGTAAATTCAGTAAGTATATTAAAATTGAGTGATTTAAATGTGATTCACTGATGTGCAAAAGAGGCCTGGACGGCTTTCATACAGTCAGTGTTTGATCGTGATTTCCATCAATGATTGTAAGTCAAAACCAGGAGTGGAAGCTATAGAGATAAGATATAAAGGAAAGATTTGTTCACAATCACTGATGGAAATTACTGATCAAACACTAACTAACACTGACTGTGTGAACGTGATCTTATGGACTTGATCATGAATGACCACAGGAAAAATGGGAAGTACATAATAGGAACTTCGAAGTATAGGTTCTAGCGATGATCGAGCACCCCAATGTTCGGGTGCTCGGGTGCTCTGGCCGAACATTAGGTGGAAGTCAATGGGAGAAGACCAGGCACCCCCTGCTCTGCAGAGGGGAGGGTGTCTGGTCCATAGGGAAACGTCAGAAAATGGTGGAAACACCACAGAAATGGTGAGGGAACAGCATGGGGAGGATGTCTGGATGCATCTTGGACACCAAAGTTGCTGCTATTAAAGATTTATGGCCGACTATTACACCATTTTTACGGAATGACAAAAATACCCCCCAAAAACCCAAGATAACATCGATTTTACAGGAAATATGTTAGGAAACATAGATGTACTTGTACGTTAAGCGCAAGTGCTGCCAAAAATTACAGGGAAGAGGCACTCCCATACAACCGGTATATCTTATAAAGGAGGGCCTCATTCACATTGTGGTATAATTGTGGGACTCCGACACTCATAAAGCCTATGCACTAAGTGAAAGGGCTGCCAAAAATTACAAGGAACAGGCAATTCAATACACCCTTTATTACTCAAAAAGGAGGGCATCATAGACACCCTTGAAAAATTATGATTGATTTCCTGCTGCTGACACTCAAAAACAATAGGGGTGACATTCTACATTGACGACTGTTTCTTTTTTCGATATCCGCCGTGGGAGGCCGGGGCCCCCCCAGCAGCGTGTGCCGCGTCGGCCGTTCCACTCTCGCTCTCCGTGATAATTCCAAGTCCAATAGCGTTTATCCAAGTTGCTGCACTTAAAAAGCTAGAAGTTTGATCTTAGGATCGAGTTGGCTGTCTGCAGGGAGGTGAGCTACCACCTGTTGGAGCCCCTGCCTCTCGGCGCCTCCCCGATCCTGTTCGTTGAGTGTCCCGGGGGCCGGAATGGTTTACTTAAAAAATTCGAGTGTTCAAACCAAGCCAGGTCGACTCAATACTTGAGCTCTGAATAATGGAATCGGACTTCATGCTGCCGCCACCGCACCGCTAAGAGTCGCTGATGACTGTTTCTTTTTTCACTATCCGCCGTGGGAGGCCGGGGCCCCCCCAGCAGCGTGCCTCGCGTCAGCCGTTCCACTCTCGCTCTCCGCGGTAATTTCAGGTCCAATAGCGTTTATCTATTGAGCTACCACCTGTTGGAGCCCCTGCCTCTCGACGCCTCCCCATTGCTGTTCGTTGAGTGTCCCGGGGGCCGGAATCAAAATCTTTACTTAAAAAATTTGAGTGTTCAAACCAAGCCTGGTCGACTCAATACTTAAGCTCTGAATAATGGAATCAGACTCCATGCTGCTGCCACCGCACTTTATCAAACTGTCCCAAATTTAAGGGTGACACGCTGATGCCTAGCTGACCATCCAAAAAATTTAGGTGTGGCACGCTGATGCCAAGCTGACCATCGAAAAAATGATATTTTTGATGTGACATTCTGCAGAAGAGCAGACCGTTAAAAATTTTCAAGTGTGACACGCTAATGCAAAACTGACCGTCCAAAAAAACTTATATTCTTGATGTGACATTCTGCAGAAGAGCAGACAGTTAAAAATATTTTAGTGTGACACACTAATGCCAAGCTGACCATCGAAAAAAATGATATTCTTCATGTGACATTCTGCAGAAGAGCAGACCATTAAAAATATTTAAATGTGACACGCTAATGCCGAGCTGACTGTCCAAAATACTGATATTCTTGATGTGACATTCCGCTGAAGAGCAGACCGTTAAAAATTTTTAAGTGTGACATGCTAATGCCGAGCTGACCGTCCAAAAAAATGATATTCTTGATGTGACATTCCGCTGAAGTGCAGACCGTTAAAAATTTTCAAGTGTGACACACTAATGCCGAGCTGACCATCCAAAAAAATTATATTCTTGATGTGACATTCCGCTGAAGAACAGACCGTTAAAAATTTTCAAGTGTGACACGCTAATGGCAAGCTGACTGTCCAAAAAAACTTATATTCTTGATGTGACAGTCTGCAGAAGAGCAGACTGTTAAACATTTTCAAGTGTGACACGCTAATGCCAAGCTGACCATCCAAAAAAATAATATTCTTGATGTGACATTCTGCAGAAGAGCAGACCGTTAAAATTTTTCAAGTGTGACACGCTAATGCCAAGCTGACCGTCGTAAAAATGATATTCTTCATGTGACATTCTGCAGAAGAGCAGAAAGTTAAAAATATTTAAGTGTGACACGCTAATGCCAAGCTGACAGTCGAAAAAATGATATTCTTCATGTGACATTCTGCAGAAGAGCAGACCATTAAAAATATTTAAGTGTGACACGCTAATGCCAAGCTGACCATCGAAAAAATGATATTCTTCATGTGACATTCTGAAGAAGAGCAGACCGTTAAAAATATTTACGTCTGACACGCTAATGCCAAGCTGACAGTCGAAAAAATGATATTCTTCATGTGACATTCTGCATAAGAGCAGACCATTAAAATATTTAGGTGTGACATGCTAATGCCAAGCTTACCATCGAAAAAATGAAATTCTTCATGTGACATTCTGCAGAAGAGCAGAACGTTAAAAATATTTAAGTGTGACACACTAATGCCAAGCTTACTGTCGAAAAAATAATATTCTTCATGTGACATTCTGCAGAAGAGCAGACCATTAAAAATATTTAAGTGTGACACGCTAATGCTAAGCTGACCGTTGAAAAAATTATATTCTTCATGTGACATTCTGGAGAAGAGCAGACCGTTAAAAATATTTAAGTCTGACACGCTAATGCCGTTCTGACCTTCCCAAAAATTTAAGGGTGACACTCTGCTGCCGACCTGGAGACATGCCGCTTAGCTGAACGTCTGAAACATTAGAAGTGACATGTAGCAGAACTGAGAGTGTAAAACATTATGGTTGAGTGCCTGCTGATGCGCTGATAGGCCAAAAAATTATGTTGCAGGCCCAGCTGGTGAGCTGAGCGGCTTACAAATTCGGGTGCAGGCCCAGCTGGTGAGCTGAGTGGCTTACAAATTCGGGTGCAGGCCCAGCTGGTGAGCTAAGCGTGTAAAACATTATGGTTGAGTGCCTGCTGGTGAGCTGACAGGCCATAAAATTATGTTGCAGGCCCAGATGGTGAGCTGAGCGGCTAACAAATTTGGGTGCAGGCCCAGCTGGTGGACTTCGAGGGCAGCCTAATAAGCAGTTTCATATGATGGAGGAAGAGGAGGAAGAGGACGAGAAGAGGAAGGGGAAAATGATAATACAGTGTATTCAATACACCTTAAAAGCCAGATTTAAGGTTCCTTCATGTTAAGCTGCTTTCATCTGGTGGAGTACAGAAGTCAGGGGCAATCCAGGCCTTGTTCATTTTGATAAGCGTCAACCTGTCAGCATTGTCAGTTGACAGGCGCATGCGCTTATAAATAATTATGCCCCCAGCAGCACTAAATACCCGCTCAGACAAAATGCTGGCGGCAGGGCAAGCCAGAACCTCCAAGGCGTAGAGCGCCAGTTCATGCCACGTGTCCAGCTTAGACACCCAATAATTATACGGCACAGAGGGATCGCTGAGGACGTTGACGCGGTCAGCTACGTACTCCTTTACCATGTCAGATGGAAATTTGTGGAGCAATTTTTCGACAAGAGCTTTCTGGTATTGCACCATTTTACTTGTCCTCTCCACCACAGGAATGAGAGATGGGAAGTTCTCTTTGTAGCGGGGGTCGAGAAGGGTGAACAACCAGTAATACGTGTTGCCTAATATGCGTATAACGCGAGGGTCACGGGAAAGGCAGTATAGCATGAAGTCAGCCATGTGTGCCAGAGTCCCAACAGACAAGGCTTCGCTCTCCTCACCAGGAGCATGACTCTCAATTACACGCCGAAGAGATGGTGTAAACATGGTATGCCTACCGTCTGTAGCGATGGCAACCATATCCTCCTCCTCCAATTGGTGCTGCTCTGGCTATCAACCTGTGTAGGGTCTTCCACACAAAGAGCATCGGCCTTTATTGTGAGCAGCGAGCTTTTTAGTAGACACAGAAGTGGGATAGTTACGCTGATAATGGCATTATCGCTGCTCACCATCTGTGTACATTAAAGTTGCATACCACCTCACAGAGGTCAGACATCAATGCCCACTCAGCACTTGTGAAGAGCGGAAGCTGACTAGAAAGGCGCAGACCGTGTTGCAGCTGATATCCTACTACTGCTCTCTGCTGCTCACAAAGCCTGCTCAACATGTGTAAGCTGGAATTTCATCGCTTGCTCAGGTCGCACAGCAATCGGTGAGCCGGCAACCGCAAGCGCTGCTGCAGGGTTGCCAGGCCGGCTGAAGCTGTCAGTGACTTGCAGAAATGGGCACACAGGCGACACACCTTCACCAGTAGCTGAGACAAATTGGGGTAGGTTTTCAGAAACCGCTGAACCACTAAGTTGAATACATGGGCCAGGCATGGTATGTGTGGGAGGTTAGTCAGCTCCAAAGCCGCTAACAAGTTGCGGCCGTTATCAGATACAATCATGCCTGGCTGTAAGTTGACTGCCAAGAGCCACATCTCAGCCTGTTCCCTTATTCCATGCCACAGCTCTGCGGTGGTGTGCTGTTTGTAACCAAAGCAAATAAGCTTCAGCACGGCCTGTTGCCGCTTACCGACAGCTGTGCTACACTGCTTCCAGCTACTGACAGAAGTCTGAGTGGTGCTGCAAGATGGCAACTCTGCATGGGAAGAAGTGGATTAGGAGGTGGAGGAAGAGAAGGAGGGGTTACAGCCGCTAATATAGGTGGCACCGGAAATCCGGATGGAAGTAGGGCCCGCAATCCTCGGTGTGGCTAGCACCTGGGCCATCCCGGGGACGACTCGCTCCCAGCCTCCACAACGTTTACCCAGTGTGCCGTCAGAAAAATGCAGCCACAAGCACTTGTCCATGTGTCAGTTGTTAAGTGGACCTTGCCAGTAACTGCGTTGGTCAGGGCACGGGTTATGTTTCTGGACACATGCTGGTGTAAGGCAGGGACGGCACAGCGGGAAAAATAGTGGCGGCTGGGGACTGGGTAACGAGGGACAGCCACCGCCATCAGGCTGAGAAAGGCCTCGGTGTCCACCAGCCTAAACGGCAACGTTTCCAGGGCCAGCAACTTGGAAAGTTGCGCGTTTAGAGCTATGGCCTGTGGGTGGGTGGCACAGTATTTGCGCTTGCGTTCAAATG
>ONZH01017042.1:0-26675 GCA_900303285.1 Rhinella marina
GAGTTCCCAGGAATGGACCTGGAAACTTAATCCCCAATTACCTGATTCTATAAAGAGCAGAGACACTTCTTAGTCTAAACTGCAAACTTACTTTGACATCAATACTGACTCCATGACTAACCAGAGATCTATATGGAAATCTCGTAAGGCATATATATTAGGGGAATTCATCTCCTATGGTTCCTATGTTAAAAAAACAGAGCTCTAAACATATTTCCTCTCTCCTCTCACAGATTGCTTACAAGGAACACACTCAAAAGTGTTCCTTGGCTTTGGGGAAATTGGCAGCCTTGACCTCTCTACATCAAGAATTAAAATACATCTTACAGGCAAGAGCTGCTAAACATAACTTAAAAGCTTACAAGCAATATGTCCATGGAGATAAGGGAGGTAAGGTTATGTTCGCTCTCTTTGAGAGCTTTACATATACATATTAGTGTTGATTGAGCACCGTAGGGGAACATGAGGTGATGCTCGAGTGCTCTACAGAGCACCCGAGCACAATGGAAGTCAATTGGAGAACCAGAGCACTAAACCAGGCACCCCTTGCTCTGAAGAGGGGAGGGTGTCTGTTTCATAGGGAAATGTCTGAAAATGATAGAAACACCACTGAAAAGGCATTGTGAGGATGTCTGGATGCATCTTGGAATCCAAAGTCGCTGCTGTTAACGATGTTGTCCGAGTATTACGCCACTTTGACGGAATGACAAGAATACACCCAAAACCGAAGATAAAATTGATTTTAGATGAAAAATTGTTAGGAAACATATTTACTTGTACGTAAAGTGCAAGCACTGCCAAAATTTACAAGTGTTGTTGATCTGATCAATTAAAAAATTAGGTGTGAGAGACTGCTGGTAACCAGCTAAAAAATTAGATGTGAGGGCCTGTTGGCGAACGTCGAGAGCAGCCTAATAAGCAGTTTGATATGATGGAGAAGGAGGACGAGAAGAGGAAGGGGTGATGGAAATACAGTGTATTCAATACATCCTAAAAGCCACATTTAAAGTTCCTTTATGTTCAGCCGCTTTCCGCTGGTGGAGTAGAGAAATCAGAGGCAATCCAGACCTTGTTCATTTTGATAAGCATCAACCTGTCAGCATTTTCAGTTGACAGGCGGAATTTTAAGGCACAGAGGAATAACTGAAGACGTTGACACGGTCAACTCCTTCACTATCTTCCAAAACTTTTCCCTCCTTGTGACACTGGGCCGCTCATCAGGGTGAGGGTACTGGCCGGGTGTCATAAAACTGTCCGAGGCCCTTAGAGAGTGTCGCCCTGCCTTTGTTGGAACTGCTGTGTGTTCCCCTTGTCTCCCCTCCTCGGGTGGCCAAAGAACTACGTACTCTGCCGCCAGCATTGTCAGATGGAAATTTTTGGTGCAATTTTTCTACAAGGGCCTTCTGGTATTGCACCATTTTGCTAGTTCTCTCCATCAGAGGAATAAGAGATGAGAAGTTCTCTTTGTAGCGGGGGTCGAGGAGGGTTAACAACCAGTAATCGGTGTTGGCTAAAATGCGTTTAACTTGAGGGTCACGGGAAAGGCAGCATAGCATGAAGTCAGCCATGTGTGCCAGAGTCCCAACAGACAAGGCTTCGCTCTCCTCACCAGGAGGATGACTCTCGATCTCCTTGTCCTCTTCACCCCATCCACGCGAAAGAGATGGAGTAAACCTGCTATGGGGGCAACCGTCTCCTGCTCCTCCTCATCCAATTTGTGCTGAGAAGACGAACTGATGGTGGTCTGGCTATCACCCTGTTTAGGGTCTTCCCCCATTTCCACCTCTTCCACAAGCAGAGCATCGCCCTTTATTATGAGCAGCAAGCTTTTTAGTAGACACAGAGTGGGATGGTTACACTTATAATGGCATTATCGCCGCTCACCATCTGTGTAGATTCATCAAAGTTATGTAAAATCTCACAGTTCAGAAATCATTGCCCACTCGTCGCCTGTGAAGAGCGGAAGCTGACTGGAAAGGCGCTGACCGTGTTGCAGCTGGTATTCCACTACTTCCCTCTGCTGCTCACAAAGCCTGCCCAACATGGCTGGTGGACTTCCAGCGTGTGCTCAGCTCGCACAGCAGTCGTGAGCTGGCAAGTGCAAGCGCTGCTGCAGCATTGCCAGACTGGCTGAAGCTGTAGGTGACTTTCAGAAATGGGCACACAGACGGCACACCTTCATCAGTAGCTGAGGCAAATTGGGGTAGGTTTTCAGAAACCGCTGAACCACTAAGTTGAAGACACGGGCCAGGCATGGTATGTGTGTGAGCTTGCCGAGCTCCAAAGCCACCGCCAAGTTGCGGCTGTTATCAGACACAAACATGCCTAGTTGTAGTTTGAGTGGCGAGTGCCCTGCCACAACTCTGCTGTTTGTCACCTAGGCAAATAAGTTTCAGCACAGCCTGTTGCCACTTTCCGACTGCTGTGCTACACTGCTTCCAGCTACTGACTGAAGTCTGACTGGTGCTGCAAGATGAGAATTCTGCAGTGGAAGAGGAGGAAGAGGTGGAGGAAGAGAAGGAGGGGTTGCAGCCGCTACTGTAGGTGGTGGCGGAAATCCGGATTAAAAAGTAGGGCCCGCAATGCTTGACGTCAGTATCACCTGTGCATCCCAGGGTACGACTCGCTCCCAGCCTCCACAATGTTCACCTAGAATGCTGTCAGGGAAATGTAGCGTCCCTGGCCACAAGCACTTGTCCATGTGTCAGTCATTAAATGGACCTTTGCAGTAACGGCATTGGTCAGGGTTATGTTGCTGGACACATGCTGACGTAAGGCAGGGATGGCACACCGGCAAAAATTATTGGCAACTGGGGACTGCGTAACGAGGGACATCCGCCACCATCAGGCTGCGAAAAGCCTCAGTGTCCACCTGTCTAAACGGCCACATTTCCAGGGCCAGCAATTTGGAAAGTTGCGTGTTTAGTGCTATGGCCTGTGGGTGGGTGGCTAGGTATTTGTGCTTACGCTCAAATGCCTGGGGTAAGAACATTTGAACGCTGTGCTGGGACACTAACGTAGATGCGCTTGCTGATGGTGCTTGCGAACGTCCAGGTGCAGGGCAGGAGGCATCTGGGCCTGCGTCTTGGACAGCACGAAACAGAGGGGAAGAGGAGGCAGTGGTGTGACCTGCAGGCACTGATCGTGGACCCAGATGTTTGGCCCACCTATTAGGGTGCTTTGCTGCCATGTGGTGGATCATGCTGGTGGTGGTCAGGTTGCTGGTGTTGATGCTCCCTGCTCATTTTGGTATGGCACAGGTTGCAAATTACAATTCATTTATTGTCAGCACTTTCCTCAAAAAAGTGCCAGACTGCGGAACACCTACCTTTTGGCAAGGGAGATTGCCACAAGAGGGTGCTCCGGAGACCTGTTGCGGGCCTGATTGGCATGGCCTGCCTTCTCCCTTTTGCCACCCCACTGCCTCATCCAGCCTGTTGTGGTGCTGCAGATCCCTCCCCCTCTGTACTGCTGTCCTCGCTCTGCTTGCAAAATTCCAGGTTGGGTCAGCAATTTCATCGTCCACCACCTCCTCTTCCACTTCCTCACTCTGTTCCTCCTTCTTAAATGGAGACCTATCAAGAACCTGACTTAACTGCGTCTCATCCTCATCATCAACCTCTTGAGACACTAATTGCCCTTGACTTATTGGCAACTGTGTCTCATGATCATCATGCAGCTCATGAGACGCTACTTGCCGATTCCCACCGTCATCTTCTTCAGACTATGGATGCTCATGAGTTTTGGAATCAGGGCACAACATCTCATGTCCCTTTTCAAGTGGGCTTGGCGAAAGGCACAAATCAAGGAACGGCGATGAAAAAAGCTCCTCGGAATATCCTAGTGTGGGATCAATTGTTTGCCAGACTCTGCATGGTGGGAGGAAGAAAGATCAGGGTGAGGATTTTGTTTACCAGACTATTGGCTACTGAGACTGGATTTTGTGGAAGAGAGGGTGGTGCTTAACTGAGTGGAAGCATTATCTGCTGCAATCCAACCAACTACCTGGTAACACTGGTGTTGCATCAAGAGTGGTGTCTTGTGTCACTCCTGTCCTAGTGGACAGGAGTTTTGGATGACTTTGTTTCTTGTGCTCTGCCAGCAGGCACACCGCGCCAGAGCCATGGCCTCTGTGTGCACCATCAGCAGCACAGCCACTTCCCTGCCCCTTACTGCTCGCCTTGCACATATTAAATTATATATATGCAAGTTTTTCACAATTACAGTAGCGCAGATTTGTTTTAAGTGTATGAGCAGAAAAATTACACCGAATTTCAGAAATATTTAGGATACACAAATGTTAAACAGCAGACGCAGCCCAGGTACTGTTGCTGTCACCAACAGCAGGAAACATTTCACACAATGTCAGAAATATTTAGGATACATGAACGTTAAACAGCAGACGCAACACAATGCAAAAATGACAATGGATCTCAGGTATTTAGGACACAGAAACGTTATAATGCACACACTGTGCAGGTTCTGCATATCGCGGATCAGATTGGCAGATTGCTGGGTGGGGCTGGGGAAGACCCAGCGGACATGGTACATATTGGCACCAATGACAAAGTCAGGGGGAGATGGAAGGTCCTTAAACATGATTTTAGGGAACTATGAGAGAAGCTCAAGTCCAGGACCTCCAAGGTAGTGTTTTCAGAAATACTACCAGTGCCACAAGCATCACTAGAGAGACAACGGGAGCTTATGGAGTTAAATAAGTGGCTCAGAGGCTATAATATTATAATACATAATATTTTATGAGGTATCACTTTCATTTTTAAAAGCAGAGAAATTAAAATTTAGAAAATTTTGAATTTTTCAAAATTTTTGGTAAAGTTGGGATTTTTTCATAAATAAAGGTGACATAGATTGACTCAAATTTATGACTGTCGTGAAGTACAATGTGTCACGAGAAAACAATCTCAGATTGACTTGGATAAGTAAAAGTGTTCCAAAGTTATTGCCATATAGAATGACACATGTCAGATTTTCAAAAATAAGCCTGGTCACCAAGGTGCAAAATGGCCCGGTCATTAAGGGGTTAAAATAGACAAATCGCCAGGACCGGATGGCATACACCCCCATATCCTAAGAGAATTAAGTAATGTCATAGCCAGACCCTTATTTCTGATATTTAAGGACTCTATACTGACAGTGAGTGTTCCACAGGATTGGCACATAACAAATGTGGTGCCAATATTCAAAAAGGGTCTAAAAACAGAGCCCGGGAACTATAGGCTGGTATGTTTAACATCTGTCGTGGGTAAACTGTTTGAAGGTTTTCTAAGAGATGGTATCTTGGAGTGCCTCAATGAACATAAGCAAATAACTCCATATCAGCATGGCTTCATGAGGGATCAGTCATGTCAAACCAATTTAATCAGTTTCTATGGGGAGGTAGGTTCTAGACTTGACCGTGGCGAATCAATGGATGTCGTATATCTGGACTTCTCCAAAGCATTTGACATGGTACCACATAAAAGGTTAGTATATAAAATGAGAATGCTTGGCCTGGGAGAAAATGTCTGTATGTGGGTAAGTAATTGGCTTAGTGATAGAAAACAGAGGGTGGTTATTTTTTTTAACAAATCTCTTTTTATTGATTTTCAGTATAATAAACACAATACAAGGTGCAATAATCAAAGTATCGGAGGGAGAAACAATCACTCCCATCATAAGTGTGTTAAGGGAATGGATGGGAGGGAAAGTGGGGTGAGGAAAGGTGGGATGGGGAAAGGTAAGAGACCAGAGGGAGGGTGTGATGTGGGTGGGGAAGGGGGAGGGTACAGGGTAGTCACAGAGAGTATAATAGACAGCAAATCACAATGAATCATAACATTTCACTGTAAGTACGTCTTATGAAAGCATAAATATAAAGCATTATTATATCAAAAGAAAACTGAAATCGCTGCGGGAACTCACTTGTACATGAATAGAGAATTGCATAAGTAAAGTAATAGATGCCTAAGAACTTAGACCTGACCTGTAAAATTTCCATGGGGACCAAAGCTTGAGAAACTTATGTTGGGATTTATTGGCCCAACTAGCTAGCTCTTCCATCAAATATATCTGGTCCACCCTCTCCATCCACGAGGAGTGGGAGGGAGCCTCCCTAGAGAGCCAATGTAGTGGTATTAATAGTCTAGCCGCTTGAATGAGAAGTGTCGGCAAGTTGTTGTAGGAAGGCTTCCAGGAGCCTGAGGGGAGCCATAATAAGACCGATTCAGGGGTTAGTGAGATGGTGGTATGGCAAATATTGTTAATACACTCTTCAATTTTGGCCCAGTAGGGAGTAATCAGTGGGCAGTGCCAGAAGATGTGACCAAGGGTACCAGTGTGGGTTTCACATCTCCAGCATAGACTGGAACCTGACAAACCGAATTGGTAAAGCTTATGTGGATCATTATACCATCTCGTCATGGTTTTATATGAGTGCTCCTTAGTGGTGACACATTTTGAGAAACCATGTGAGTGGAGATGTATCTGAGAGATCTCCAATTCTGTGAATGACCTATTCAGATCCAGCTCCCAAGCGGCAATATAGGATGGAGTTATGGAATCTTTCTTGACAAGCAAAGATCTATAAAGCAGAGAAATACAATGTTTTGGAACAGTAGAGCCCTGAATCAATCTCTCTAACCAAGTCCCAGTGGCGTGCGATTGTATCTTTGGTATGAGGACTGAGCAGGAGTGTGCAAACTCCAGATTATCTAAAAAAGCCCCTGCTTTCACATATTTGGAGCATAGCTGATCAATAGACCCTGCATCAAGGTAATCACAGAGTAAGTCTGCAACAGTGACATCTCTCAGTCCCCTCCAAAAAGATGGGATCGACGTCGCTAGAGGCTGCAATAGATAAGGTATCAGGGAGGCAGGCAAATTACGTGGGGGGTCAGAAAGTATAGCTGAAACTGAACTAAGTGCTTGCATCTTGAGGTAGGCCCCTTTTGAAAAACCAGCAGGTATAGCCTCTATCTTAGAAATACCCCATAGACCCGCCATCAGTCTATCAGTCAGCATAGCCGCCTCCAAGTCAGTCCCAGCATGTCTAAACTTAGGGATGCATAATTGTATCCACCTTTTGAGTTGTATAGCCCGATAATAAGTGTGTAAGTCTGGTAGGCCGAGGCCTCCATGTTGTTTAGACCTCACAAGTCTGTCATATGCGATTCGAGGCTTTTTCCCTCTCCAGAGAAATTTGGTGAACATTGACCTGGCTTGTTGGAAAAAGTGTCGAGGTAGGTGTATAGGGAGCATCTGTAGAAGGTAGAGGAACTTAGGCAAGATATATGTCTAGAGGGTGGTTATTAACGACATATTCTCAGATTGGGTCACTGTCACTAGTGGGGTACCACAGGGGTCAGTATTGGGCCCTATTCTCTTCAATATATTTATTAATGATCTTGTAGAAGGCTTGCACAGTAAAATATCAATTTTTGCAGATTACACTAAACTGTGTAAAGTAATTAGCACAGAAGAGGACGGTATACTGTATATATACTACAGAGGACAGTATACTGTATATATACTACAGAGGACAGTATACTGTATATATATACTACAGAGGACAGTACACTGTATATATACTACAGAGGACAGTATACTGTATATATATACTACAGAGGACAGTATACTGTATACATACACTAGATAATAGTACACTGTATATATACTACAGAGGACAGTACACTGCTACACAGGGACCTGGATAGATTGGAGGCTTGGGCAGAGAAGTGGCAGATAAGATTTAACACTGACAAATGTAAGGTTATGCACATAGGAAGGAATAATGCAAGTCACCAGTACATACTAAATGGTAAAACACTGGGTAACACTGATATGGAAAAGGACCTAGGAATTTTAGTGAACAGCAAACTAAGCTGTAGAAACCAGTGTCAGACAGCTGCTGCCAAGGCCAATAAGATAATGGGTTGCATCAGAAGGGGCATAGATGCCCGTGATGAGAACATAGTCCTGCCAGTTTACAAATCACTAGTCAGACCACACATGGAGTACTGTGTACAGTTCTGGGCTCCTGTGAACAAGGCAGACATAGCAGAGCTGGAGAGGGTTCAGAGGAGGGCAACTAAAGTAATAACTGGAATGGGTGGACTACAGGACCCAGAAAGATTATCAAAATTAGGGTTATTCACTTTAGAAAAAAGACGACTGAGGGGAGATGTAATAACTATGTATAAATATATCAGGGGTCAGTACAGAGATCTCTCCCATCATCTATTTATCCCCAGGACTGTGACTGTGACGAGGGGACATCCTCTGCGCCTGGAGGAAAGAAGGTTTGTACATAAACATAGAAGAGGATTCTTTATGGTAAGAGCAGTGAGACTATGGAACTCTCTGCCTGAGGAGGTGGTGATGGTAAGTTCACTAAAAGAGTTCAAGAGGGGCCTGGATGTATTTCTGGAGGGTAATAACAGGTTATAGTTACTAGAGAGGGGTCGTTGATCCAGGGAGTAATTCTGATTGCCTGATTGGAGTCGGGAAGGAATTTTTTTCCCTAAAATTAGGAAAATTGGCTTCTACCTCACAGGTTTTTTTTTTTTTTTTTGCCTTCCTCTGGATCAACTTGCAGGATAACTGGCCGAACTGGATGGACAGATGTCTTTTTTCGGCCTTATGAACTGTTACTATGTTATGTTACAAACGTTATAATGCACACACTGTGCAGGTGGTGTTAAAGTCAGACAAACTTGCATTATTTTTGCCCCAAAAAAAAATAAAAATTATTGCAGCCAGATATAACAACATTCCTTAAAAGGACTTTTGGGTCTTTTAAAACAGAACTAGCCAAGCCTAGCCAAATCATATCCCTACACTATCTGTCCCTCCTTGCGCAAATGTTATACAGCAGACGCAGCGAAGCTATTGTAGCCTTGATTAGCGGCAGTAAAAATGACACTGGTTGTCAGGTATATAGGATACAGAAGCGTTATAATGCACACGCTGAACAGGTGGTGTTTAGGTCAGGCAAACTTGCACTAATTTTGCTTCCCCATGAAAAAAATATTGCAGCCCGTTATAACAATAGTCCTTAAAAGGACATTTGGGTCTTTTAAACAGAACAACTAGTCCTGCCTAGCCAAATCCTATCCCTACACTATCTGTCCCTCCTTGCACAAAATTTATACAGTAGACGCAGCACACGCAATGGCGCCTTGATTAGCGGCAGAAAAAAAATAACACCGGATGTCAGGTATATAGGATACAGAAACGTAATAAAGCACGTGTTGCGCAGGTGGTGTTTAGATCAGGTAACCTTGTGCAATTTTTGCCCCCCCCCCAAAAAAATATATATATATATTACAGCCAGATATAATAGCCCTTAAAAGGGGTTTTGGGTCTTTTCAACACAAAGACTAACCCTACCTAGCCAATTTCTATCCATAAACTATATGTCCCTCCTTGCAGCAGCTCTCCCTGACTAAGGCTGAGCCGGGTCACATGTCAACGAATGCTATATAGCACCCAATGATGTGTTCCCAACCATCAGTGTAATGCCAGTAGCCAACATGGTTACGACATTACAGTGAATGTCAGTACCTCCCCACACGCTAATTGCCTAATTAGCGTGTGGGGAGGGGGCTTAAGCATGGCGCTCGAGCACACGCGGTGTTCGGCCGAACACCGCATGGCCCCGAGCACCTCAATGCTCGGCCGAATACTGTATTTAGCCGAGCATGCTCGCTCATCACTAAATGAGACCTTTCTCAAGCTCAGTGACATGTGCCACATTTGGAGATAAGAGAACTTTTGAAAAATCTGATTGGGACACTTCTTCAAATTTTTCAAAAATATTAAATCTCAATTAATTTGTGACAAAACAAGTTTAAAAAACAGCTATTTCCCGGCTGCAGAGAGCCCGCATATTGGTGTAGAGCACTGTGTATTGAAGAAACATGCATAGCTAGTCCACTGTCGTAGTGAAACAGTTGTTGAGAGTCAGTATGACAGGCAGGTGACTGTGTTACTCTTACAATCAGTTCACACTTCACTAGATTGGTCAGTTACGGGTCAAAAACATGAACAAATAAATGAAGTGTGAACTTATCCTTACATGTCAATGTTAGTGTCAGGTATAAAGAACGGTGCAGTGGCCCAAGATCCGACTATAGAGTTAACAAGTGCACTTCTTTTACACTGTCTGATGATTCCACATAGATTTCTACAGAACCTGTTCTGTTATACACTGATACAAGTAGTGGGCAGATCTCCTTCTATTGTGGTCAGCTTGGAAACTGGTGATGATGTTGGTGCAGGCTTCAAATGTGCCAGACATATGCCAAGGTCAGCTGCCACTAGCTCTGTGCAAGCAACTCCCTTGTGTTTTTTTTTTCTTCACAAGGCCAGCACACAAAATCACAGCCATATGCAAGATCTGCAGGATTAAAATAAGCCGTGGGTGTTCAAACACAATCATAGATATCTGGGGTCTATTGGATAAGTAAATGTCTAGATATGCACACTCACATTTGAGAGAATTGGTAAGTAAAAGCTAGTTTATTATCAAAGATAAAAAATATATAGATAAATATATAAATAAAAAGATGACAAAATCGAAAATATATTAAAATATATCAAAATATATATGCGCTCAGAGTATAGAACTATATATGCTCGATATAGTAATGGATACACC
This sequence comes from Rhinella marina, assembly GCA_900303285.1. Classification (NCBI taxonomy): domain Eukaryota; kingdom Metazoa; phylum Chordata; class Amphibia; order Anura; family Bufonidae; genus Rhinella; species Rhinella marina. The sequence continues at coordinate 10,658 of ONZH01017042.1, forward strand.
TTATGTGTCACAGCTGTTAAGAATAATAAGTTGTCATGATGGTAATAGCAGTAGTAATAATAATATAAAAAACGGAAAGCTTGAAACAAGAGGTTATCACACAGTCGTATGATATAGTCCGTATGTTAGGTTATAATGGGTCTAGGTTAACAAGAAATCACGCACTCTCTTGTCTAGTTGCTCTTATGGTTTAATGAAGACTCATAAATGAGAACATGAGGTACAGCTCAAATCCACTAATTCGTGGTTATAACATGATATGCGAGTCTGCGAGACGTTTCGGTCCAGTATGACCTTCTTCAGTCTTTCGCTGTAATGTGAGTTATTACAATAATTAAGGTCTGACATAAAAATAATCTTGTCAGAATGAATGCAGCTTGCAATTGTCAGAAAAGTATATCATTGCTAAAGTTATAAAGCACACTAAAACTTACTAGTGTGAAAAGGGTTAACGTCAATGAGCATGTATAAAAGGAATTGTTTACCAACATGAACTCCTAGAGTAATGTATATAATATACACCAAGGGATGGTATTGGTAATAATTCAATAATCTACTAATGCAGCCAAAAGGAAACATTTAGGAAAGTTGGAGGGGACAGGAGACGGGTCAAGCCAGGGGAAATACTTAGGAGTGTAGTACATCAGCTTACCGTGTGGCAGAAGTAAAGTAGCGTAGTAGGAGACCACGTGTGGATGTCTGCAGAGCTGTATGAGGCAGAGCGCAAGCGTGCTCAAATAGTGTCGGGAATGGAGGATGGAGGGCGGGCCGGCGGCATTTGCATGGTCGGGGTCATATTGGAAAAGGGTGTGCATGCACCCTAATGTAAGAATGTCCGGTGGCCATTTGGTTTAAGGGCGTGCATGTGCTCTAGGACATCGTGGGACAGTGGCCATCTAGAAAGAGGGCGTAGATGCGCTCTCTGTAATGTAGTGATGCAATGTATCGAGGACAATGTGTAATATTGATATAAGTGTAAAGATGTGGGATGTGTAGAATAATATGATGTGTAATAGTATATAAATAGTGTAAGAGTGATGGAGGTGTCTGATAGTGGATGTGTGTGTATATGGTTGTATGAATGGATAGGTATGTGAATTGTGTAACATGGTAAAGGTATGTATATTGTATAACAAGGGAAAATATGTATGAACAATCAGGGAGAAGGGGGGAGAAAAAGGAGAGAGGAAAAGAGGGGGGTGGGGAATAATGGGTCTAAACATTTATCTGTATAATTGACTTGATGGGCCCCAGTTCGATTTAAACGTAGATATGAGACAGTCTTACCTTTGGTTCAGTTAGTCAATATTCGAGTAAATAGTGTTTCCATATAAAACTTGGCACATTACCCTCCACTGCTCCCTGTGAGGTCCTGTTCCGTCCACTTAGGGGGTCTTACTGTTGATCGCGCACGAAGCTCACGCACCTTTTCTAAGCGTTCCACGTGGGCGCTATATTGTGCAATACGATACCTGCTTGTCTTTAGAAGTTGTTGGCAATGCTTCTTTATTGCGGTAGCGTCGTTGTAGTTAATCGTATAATTCGGTTGCGGGAATGAGATATCCATATAGGTAGAGTAATGTTCAGGTGCGTGTCCAGATGTATGGGCTGGGGGCCTCACCAGGAAGGGACATCGTGATGATGGTAAAACAGCCTGACCATGATATCCCATCCCAGTAGGGCATCCAGCCCTGATCTACAGTCCGAGATTAAAGTGAGTTCATATAAATCCAAATTTCTCCAGGTATTATAGAGTTGAAATAAAAAATGCATCTAGATTCTATAACATGTAGAAGAAACAAACAGAGTAAGGAAACTAGAGAAAAAACAATGAAGGAATGAAATATAGGAAAAAAGACCAAATAATATATCACTAACCATATATCAATTCATTATATATAATTACCATCTTCCTAGTACGGACTCTTGATTAGGATATATAGACCCATGCATAGACCTGGCATATATGTTTCTAGTTGATATCTCCTCCTTATACTTTAGTCCGATGTTTACCGCTACTACTTCTATTATATTTATGATTTCCAATTTTGATATCTAATTCTGATATCTAATATTATACTTTTGATGTTTCATCTTTTTTATTGTTTTTCTATTGATTTTTTACGATTTATTTTTCACAACCATCCCTTGGAATTGTATCGTTTATTATCTATTTTTATTTTTATATTATGGAGTATAAGATAAAAATGTCTTCATTTACCTAATATGTACGATTAAAACCCTAATTTAATGGGCAAAGTGACACTCAGAGCGCAAATATCTGGCTCTAACAAGAACTGACAAACAAAGAAAGGGTTAATTTCCCTTGCTAATTATACTAATTATCCTAGTTAATTTCCAGGAGCATACCACTTAATAGATCCAACCCACATTAAGTCCAGACTATATAAAGTAACACTTTTTAATGAGCTCCACACCACTGAGGAAGGGGTAGCACCCCGAAACGCGTTTGGGTAAAATAAGTGGTAGCTCCTAAGGAATATATGGACTATATGGACTTGATATTATTCATATGAGAAGATCATTCTGGACGCTACATATCATTTGCACCTTATAAAGGTAAAATCACCTTCAAAGAGCGAATGCACGCTAAAATCAACGTTTTATAAGGAAAGACCACCTTCAAAGAGCGAATGTACGCCAGAACTAACGTATTATTTTGAACATCACTCTCCCTATATGGATATCTGATTCCAGCAACCAAATTATACGATTAACTACAACAACGCTACCGCAATAAAGAAGCATTCCAAACAACTTCTAAAGACAAGCGGGTATTGTATTGCACAATATATAGCGCCCACGCGGGACGCCACGTGGAACACTTAGAAAAGGCGCGAGAGCTGCGTGCGCGATCAACAGTAAGACCCACTAAGTGGACGGAACAGGACCTCACAGGGTGCTGTGTACAGAGCTTTATATTGAAACACTATTTAGTCGAATATTGACTAACTGAACCAAAGGAAAGACTGTCTCATATCTACATTTAAATCGAACTGGGGCCCATCAAGTCAGTTATAGAGATAAATGTATAGACCCATTATAACCTAACATACGGACCACATCATACAACTGTGTGATAATCTCTTGTTTCAAGCTGTCCGTTTTTAATATTATTATTACTACTGCTATTACCATCATGACAACTTATTATTCTTAACAGCTGTGACACATAAGGTGTATGCATTACTATATTGAGCATATATATTTCTGTACTCTGAGCGCATATATACTTTTATATATTTTTATATATTTTCTATTTTGTCAACTTTTTATTTATATTTTTTATCTATATATTTTTTATCTTTGATAATAAACTAGCTTTTACTTACCAATTCTCTCAAATATGAGTGTGCATATCTAGACATTTACTTATCCTACGTTGTTACTGAACACGGTTTGGGTGTACCATGGATATAGCTCCTCTTAATCCATGTCTTAATCCGTGGAGAGCTGCTGTACCTTTTAATCTATATGGGGTTTATTGCCGCACTTGAGGCATCAATAACAGAGCCAGTGAGGTCTGTCCAGCATTTTAAAGTCTGTTCTCTTTCTCCTGGTCAGTTTTGTAGCAACCATTACATTGCTCTTGTCATCAACATTGGCTGCTTCTTCTCCTGCTCAGTCTCCTCCTCCTCCGCTCCATCGAGAGACATAAAAAATGGAATGCGTGGCCAGTAGTTAGAGTATGTGCATGCTGAGCTCCCAACTGCCCAAGTTTATAGCGTACCACATAGTTCTGGTAAATGTAGTGCACTTCTGTGCATTCACCTAAGGGCTCATGCATACTAGCATGTTTTTAGTCCATATCCAATCCACAATTTTTTGTGGGTTGGGTGGTGACCCATTCACTTTGATAGGGCCACAAACAGAACAACACTGTTGTCTTCATCAATATGTCCATTCTGTGACTCCTTCAAAAAAATAGATCATGTCCTATTATGGGAAGGACAGGAAAGTTCTACAGAGAACAGTATGTTCTGTTCCACAAAATGAAGAACACACACGGCAGGTATCCGTCTTTTGAGATTACGCAGTTTGTGGACTGCAAAAACAGCTACAGCCCTGAATAACATTGTTTGGGCCTCTGGCCAAGGTAGTGCAGTGGGACTCTGTCTAAGCAGTCTCTGACTCAAGCAGTGTGGTGGAACTCTTCATGTGTACATTTCATATTTTCCCTATAACACCGTGTGTGCTTACACATCATCTGTCACCAATAAGAGGCAACACATGTGCCGGTGAGGTGTGTCTTTAAACACGCCTTATGTTAACTCCATCAAATATGCGTTTACCCATACCTATGTATGTCAGACCTTACGATTGCTGTCTTTGTGTTCAAGAGCTTAGGGAGGGAGGAAAGAAAGAAGAAAACAAAAAAGAATTAAAACGTTTACAAAAAGCCATTTCTAGAAGACTAGAGGGTGTTTTACACCAGTAACTTTTTGGTTAATGGGAGGGCTTTGTTTCAGGTTCAATTGATTCAATATTTTGAAAAATTTGTTGAACCTGAAACAATCCCAATCTCACAAGGTTCACTCATCTGTAATGTGGAACCATTTATTTAGTTAAAAGTGATCCATGTTTCATCCTTGTGGCTAAATAGTTGTATTGTTTTTAATTTTTAATCCACTTTTTGAAAGTGAGTTTGCCCTCTGATTCATCACTTGGCTTGGCTTGAAAAAAGCCCTGCACAACCAAAACATTACATTAACGTGTCGGATAACAGACTGGAGTTTATTAGATGTCTTGTGCCTTGGATTCTTCTCATCTAAGGCAGGAAGCTACATCTAAAAGCGAAAGAGGTCTTTATTCTCAGTGCTATAAGTTTACATGAATAATACTCAATCCCTGCTCATTAATAGTATTTTATTAGTTAGTTATCAGTAATGAGTTATTTTGGTCAAATCTCCAATCTACAACTTTAAAATGTTGTGTGCCTTACTCTAATGTACAATCGTTACAACAACTGAAGTCACTTTTAGATATTCTGATTCATTTTTGTAGTAAAGTTCGTGTTTTCAGTTCAGAATTTGTCAGTAAAATCCACAACTTAGGCAGGAACATGCAAACCGCTATCCCATTGCCTGAAGCCAATATAGCAAATATCTCTACACTGACCATACTTTTACCCTTACTGCTCACATAAGCTGGGATAGCGCAGATCCAGACACTGAAGAACACCAGCATGCTGAAGGTGATGTACTTGGCTTCATTATAGATATCTGGTAATGTCCTCACCATGAAGGCTAGAATTAAACTCACAGCAGCCAAGACCCCCATATAACCCAACATGAAATAAAAGGCCAGTCTTGACCCCTCATTACACTGAATGATGATATTTCCAGGATATGTGTCCATATCTAACTCTTGAAATGGAGGAGAAAATGACAACCAAAGTATTCCATTCATAACCTGAAAAGATGAGACGATCAATGCAATAGAGTTGGGGAGTTTAACACCAACCCATGTTCTCCAGGAGCTTCCAGGGGTGGTGGCTTTGAAAGCAATACAAACCATGATGGTCTTGGCCAAGATAGATGACAAGACTACAGTGAAGATGATTCCAAAGGATATGTGACGGAACATGCAGGTTGTGTCCACCGGCTTACCAATGAAGAGGAATATACAGAGCAAACTTATCATGAGAGAGATGAGGATAATGAAACTGAGGTTACGATTATTAGCTCTGACAACTGGAGTATTCCGGAAAGTGATAAATACTCCAATGATAATAGAAATTATTATACAGGACAGTACAGAAAGTGATAAGAAAACATAAGCTAATATGTCTGCTTCATAGGAAAGAAACTCAATCGTTTTAGGGAAACATTTGTCTTTGTTTTCATTCGGCCACTCATCATATGGACACTTCTCACAGTCTTCTGCATCTGTGAAAGAGGAAAAAGGGAATTATTTGATCGAGTGAAGAAATGTTTGCTTAATTGATCTACTTCCATTTAATTATTGTTTTAATTAAATGGAAGTAGATTTTTATTGTTGTACTTATTTTGAGCTAAAAATGATGTTTGTAAAAAAAAAAGGCTGTAGAAGCAGCCTGTGCATTTTCTGTCTTTTTTGATAGTCTCCTTATCTCTGCTCTCTGACATTATCAACAGTTTAGAGATAAGAGCAATTAGATGACCAGCACAAAGTGGAAATGAAAATACCAGTCATACAGTTAGAAAACAGCTAACCCTTTGTGACATAACTGCTCAATATTTTTAATAAATATTTCATGGATTTCATGAGACTGCCGCAGTGATCCCATTCATTTCTATGGCATCCCCACTACTCAGGGATCCTGGCTGCAAAGTGTGTCACGCAACAACTGTCGCCGTGTAGCCCTAGCCTTAAGCTCTAAAATGTAATCACAACAAATAATGAAACTGACTTACATAGTTATGGGTAATTAACAAACAATGGAAATAATTTATTAAGACCAAGGTTTTAGATGCCGGTCTTAATAAGCCCTTTAGCTGGTAGTGGACCCGCTGAAGTCATGTACGTAGAATTACTGGCCTTTACATAACTTCAGTGTATCCACCATCGGTCTAAATTTAAACTAGTTTCCTTGCTGGATAAAATTTTGACAATTTTCTATTCCTGTGGTGTCCACCTTGTTTAATAGGCAAGCAATTTCTTTAGACCTTGATTCTCATTAGAGATGAGCGAGCACTAAAATGCTCGGGTGCTCGTTATTCGAGACAAACTTTTCCCGATGCTCGGGTGCTCGTTTCGAGTAACGAACCCCATTGAAGTCAATGGGAGACTCGAGCATTTTTGCAGGGGACCAAGGCTCTGCCTAGGGAAGGCTGGGTGAAAAGCTGGAAACCTCAGAAAATGATGGAAACACCACGGAAATGGACAGGAAACAGCAGGGGCAGCATGCATGGATGCCTCTGAGGCTGCCTAATCCCACCATTACCCCAAATTCTCCTGCAACAGTCTGGTGGTTACCCTCATGGAAATTGTGCTCACTCAGACCAAGAAAAGCCAGGCACATACCCATCACATGTTAGGGAAGCACCCAACTAGATGCAACGAAGGTCCATCACCCATGCCCATGCTGGCACTGCTCTCCTATCCCCAGCCACATGATGCAGGCATAAGCCTGACACAGCATGGCAGTAACACCAACAAGTGACCAAGTTAGATGAGGTAGCAGGTGAGCCACCCAAAAATTTAGCCTGACGCAGCAAGGCGGTGACAACAGAGTGATCGAGTGACAATGCGGGAGCAGGCAAACCACATAAACATTTTTCATGGCCCTGTATGGCGGCGGTGACAACAGAGTGACTGAGTTAGTATGCGATAGCTCGTGAAGCACCCAAAAATTTAGCCTGACAAAGCATGGCGGTTACACCACCAATGACTTTGTCCGACTGAGAATGCAGTGAAATGTCTTTTGTAGAGCCTCCAAAATTTTTTTTCTTTTCGGAGTACATAAAGTCGACCGTCAGCAAAAATTTTTTTTTTAAATGTCGGTACTTGCGCCTCCTGAAAAATTGTTTTGGACTGTCTGTTTGACGCTCCTGAAACATTGTTTTACAGTGTATGTAGTTGACACTGCGGAAAAATTGTTTGGAGAGAGGGCCTGTAGGTGGCCCTCTGGAAAAATTGTTTAGAGAGAGTGCCTGTAGGTGGACCTCTGGAAAAATTGTTTGGAGAGAGGGCCTGTAGGGTTCCCCCCGGAAAAATTGTTTACAGAGAGGGCCTGTAGGTGGACCTCCGGAAAAATTTGTTTGGGGAGAGGGCCTGTAGGGGGCCCTCCGGAAAAATTGTTTAGAGAGAGGGCATGTAGGTGGACCTCCGGAAAAATTGTTTGGAGAGAGGGCCTGTAGGTGGCCCTCCTGAAAAATTGTGGTAAAAGAGTGCCAGTTGGACCTCTAAAAAATGGCGTTTTTTGGGTCAGGTTAGGCAAAGACGACAAGGAGGAGGTGGAGTAGGAGGAGTAGAGAAGAGGAATCGGATACATAAGTAATGTTAATCTTTAGCAGATTTCCCCCAGAGGAGATTTGAATTCCGGTGAAATCCAGGCTTTGTTCATTTTAATAAGCATCAGCCTGTCAGCGCTGTCAGTTGACAGGCATGTACGCTTATCGGTGATGATGCCACCAGCTGCACTGAATACCCGCTCTGAAAGCACGCTAGCGGCAGGGCAGGCCAGCACCTCCGAGGCGTACAGCACCAATTCAGGCCACGTGTCCAGCTTTAAAACCCAGTAGTTGTATGGAGCAGAGTGATCACGCAGGACGTTGGTATGGTCAGCTAGGTACTCCCTCACCATCTTTCTGTACAGCTCCCCCATACTCTGCCTAGACTGGAGACAGGTGACAGTGTCTTGCTGGGGTGACATAAAACTGGCAAAGGCCTTGGAGAGCGTTCCCCTGCCAGTGCTGGACAAGCTGCCTGCTCGCCTCCTCTACCCCGCTACTTGGCCCACAGAACCACGCCCTCTGCCGCTAGCGGCGTCAGATGGGAAGGATTGTTTCAGCTTGTGCACCAGGGCCTGTTGATATTGATTCACTCTCATACTCCTTTCCTCTACAGGGATGAGAGTGGAAAGGTTCTGCTTGTACCGTGGGTCCAGGAGAGTGAACACCCAGTAATCGTTGTTTGAAAAAAATTTTATAACGCGAGGGTCACGGGATAGGCAGCCTAAAATAAAGTCTGCCATGTGCGCCAGAGTCCCAACATGCAAGAATTCCCTCTCCTCACTGGCCTGACTGTCCATTTCCTCCTCCTCCTCTTCAGCCCATACACGCTCAAGAGTTAAGAAGGACTAAGCATTGGTACCCTCTTCTGTCTCGCCGACATTGTCCTCCTCTTCCTCCTCATTCTCATCCCCCTCCTCCGATACGCGCTGTGAAACAGACAGGAGGGTGCTTTGGCTATCAAGCGACATATCGCTTGTGAAAAGTGCAAAGCTTCCAACTTCATGCTGAGCAGTGAGTTTTTCAACAGGCAAAGCAGCGGGATGGTGAGGCTGATAATGGCGGCATCGCCGCTGACCATCTGTGTTGACTCCTCAAAGTTGCTCAACACCTGGCAGATATCAGACATTCACATCCACTCCTCATTGTAGACTTGAGGAATCTGAGTGACCTGACTACCAGTTCTGGTGGAAGTTGACATCTGGCAGTCTACAATTGCTCTGCGCTGCTGGTAAACTCTGGATAACATGTTTAATGTCGAATTCCATCTCGTGGGCACGTCGCACAACAGTCAGTGAGCGGGCAGTTGTAGGCGGCACTGTGCTGCCCTGAGAGTGGAAGCATCTATGGTCGACTTGCGGAAATGCGCACAAATGCAGCGCACCTTGGTGAGCAAATCAGACAGATTGGGGTATGTCTTGAGAAACCGCTGAACTATGAGATTGAACACGTGGGCCAGGCACATGTGTCAGTCTGCCGAGTTGCAGAGCCGCCACCAGGTTACGCCCGTTGTCACACACAACAATGCCTGGCTTGAGGTTCAGCAGTGCCAGCCACAGATCGGACTGCGCCATGACGCCTTGTAACAGCTCTAGGGCGGTGTGCCTTTTGTCACCTAAGCTCAGCAGTTTGAGCACCGCCTGCTGGCGCTTACCCACGGCACTGCTGCTGCGCCTAGAGCTACCGACTGAAGGCGCCGTGCCCACGGATGGTAATTCGGAGGAGGAGGTGGAGGAGGGGTCGGAGGAGGAGGCATAGTACGTCTGAGAGACCATGACCGAGGTAGGCCCCGCAATCCTCGGTGTGGGCAGTACGTGAGCAGCCCCAGGGTCAGACTCGGTCCCAGCCTCCACCAAGTTAACCCAATGTGCCGTCAGTGACATATAGTGTCCCTGCCCGGCAGCACTTGTCCACGTTTCCGTGGTTAGGTGGACTTTCTCAGAAACAGTGTTGGTCAGGGCACGGATTATGTTCTTTGACATGTGCTGGTGTAGGGATGGGATGGCACATCAGGAAAAATAGTGGCGGCTGGGGACCAAATACCGAGGGGCAGCCATCGCCATGAGATTGTGAAAGGCCTCGGTCTCTACCAGCCTATAGGACAGCATCTCCAGGCTCAGCAACTTGGAGATGTGGATGTTGAGGGCTTTGGCATGTGGGTGGAATTGTATTTCCTCTTGTGCTCCAGCGTCTGCTGTAAAGACAGCTGAACGCTGTGCATGGACACATTGGTGGACGCTGTGGAGGATCGTGGAGGCGAAGGTGTGGTTTTCCGGCGGGAGGCGCTCATGCCGGGGTCCTGGGCAGGGGGTTGACTAGCAGAGGCAGCGAGTGACACAAGGGAAGGAGCAGTGGTGTGACCCGCAGGAGGTGAACGGCCTTGGTTCCATTGAGTGGGGTGTTTAGCACTCATATGCCTGCGCATGCTGGTGGTGGTTAGGCTAGTAATGGTGGCACCCCTGCTGACCCTGGTGTGACACAGGTTGCACACCACAGTCCGTCGGTCATCCTCACTTTCTTTAAAGAACCTCCAGACTTGCAAACATCTAGGCCTCGCCACGGGATCTTCACTACGTGAAACAGTTGCTGCTAATGCACCAGCTCAGGTCTTGCTTCTCCCACTGACCACACCACTACCTCTTCCAACCTGTTCTGGTGCAGCACTCGCCTCCGCCTCAGAAGCACTGTCTTGACTCGGCTTATCAACCCAGCTTGGGTCAGTCACCTAGTCATCCTCCGATTCCTCAGTCTGCTCCCCCCTCGGACTTCCTGCCCTGACAACTACTTCACCACTGTCTGACAACCGTGTCTCCTCATTGTCCGACACCTCTTTACACACTTGTTCCACTAAGTCAACAATGTCATCATCATCACCCACAGACTGCGACAGTTGGAAAACTTGGGCATCTGGAAATAGGTCAGCAGCACCCTGAGAAGTGGTTTGTGACTCTGGGAAGGGTCCAGAAAACAGTTCCTCAGAGTATGCCGGATCGTATTTCAAATTTTCCTGGAAGGGGGCAGACTGGGAGGAAGGAGGTTGAGGTGGAGTAGCCAGAGGAGTGCTCCCTTGGGTAACGTGGGTGGACTGCGTGGAAGACTGACTGGTGGACAAATTACTTGAAGCATTTTCCGCAATCCACGACATCACCTGTTCACACTGTTGTGGTTTCAACAGTCCTCTACCACGTGTCCCTGTAAGTTGAGACATGAAGCTAGGGATTGTAGCTCTGCGGAATTCCCCTGCTCCCTCATCAGCAGGTACTGTCTCACCCTGCCCAGGACCTCTGTTCCCTGCAGTAATTGAATGCCCACGCCCTCGTCCTCCCTGCCCTGGGGTTCAACATTTTCTGTATATAAGTGTATTATATATACAAAAAAAAATGGGCCTGCTGTACTGAAACCCACAAACTTGTTCAATCTGAACAAGTTAAAGGGGTTGTCCAAGTTATGAAAAAAAATATAGCACTGTAAATCTGATGGGTAGCAATATATAACTAAGTTTAGCAAGCTTTAGGCAAAAAAAAATCTATATTTCCTCATTTCCCTGGTTCTCTTCTGGCCTTTGTTTACATGCCGTAATAACAATCTCTGCCCCTCCCCCCTTCTCTGCAAAGGCAGTGAATATAAGTGCTGTGAGTACATGTCTGGGATACTCAGCAGCATGTTGTTTGTGTAGGACTACAAGTGCCAGCTGTACAATGACACTGCTGATACACACAGGAAATTCTCCCTACCTGTTCTTGTATAATACAATTCTTCTATAGCTCCTTGCCCAGCATTTGTCTCCTCTCATTGCTGCAGCTACTATTTGTTGTAAAGCCTTGAGCCCTCAGTGTGTTCTGTCTGAAGGGGTTAATATTTTATCTGAAGGAATCCAAGGAGAGAGCAGATAGCAGGAGCCCGGCAAAGAAAGGGGGCGTGGCCAGTGACATCTCGTGTGCAGACTGTTATCTGATCTCTGAGGCTTGTGCACGAAACATCACAGACCAGGGGGATAAGGTGACCTCACAGGTCATGTGACCCTCAGTCAACTCTGAGAAACCAGCAGCTTTAGAAACACAAAGTATATGGGAAAGTTGTTATACCTGACAAGTTAGAAACATATAAAGAACAAAAAAATAACTTGGACAACCCCTTTAATATATAGGTGGATAAGTTAGAGCAAAATTACGTATGTTATTACGTACCGTGCAGTATGGAACAATTACACTGAAACTATTAGATTAGGCAGACTTGGTCTGCTTAACTGCAACCCAGACAAATGTTGCACAGAGATTTTTCTAATGTAGCTGTATCAGTGAGAGCAAAAGACCTTTTTTAATGACGTACAGTATGGGTCATCTGGACAGAAAATACGGATTGTGGTTTGTGGTGACTGGACAGCTGAACTGTAACACACATAATGGTTCCACACAGCTGTATGAAATGGATTTGTATCACTGAGATAAAACAGCAAAAAAACTATATATATATATATATTTTTTTTAACGTGACGTGCAGAATATATCAGAGAGCAAACTCAGCCCCTGATGACTGTGGCTATTTTGACTGCAACTCAGAAAAATGTTGCACTCAGATTTTTGTAATGTAGCTGTATCAGTGAAAGCAAAAGACCGTATTTGATTACGTGACGTACAGTATGGGTCACCTGGACAGAAAATACGGATTGTGGTTTGTGGTGACTGGACAACTGAACTATGACACACAGAATGGTTCCACAAAGCTGTATGAAATGGATTTGTATCACTGAGATAAAACAATAATAAAAAAAAAAAGTTATATATGGAGATAGCTGCACTACTAGTGCCAGGCAGCCCAGCCAGAAGGAGACAAAAAAAGTGTCTTGTAGCCCTTAGAAGGGCTGCTGGGTTCTTTTGAGATCACTCCTGCCTAACAGAGATCTAAATCCTGGCCCTAACACTCTCCCTGAAATGCAGCAGATCTGTCCCTAACGACATCCAGACAGCATCTGAGCCGAGCACCGTGGGCAGTCACTAGTATATTCCAGGGTCACCTGATCAGGCCAGCCAACCCCTGCTATCAACATGTAAGGGCCCCACGTGATGCTGGGTGTACCGCAGAGTCTCCTGGCTTGTGATTGGCTGAGTGTATAGCCGTCAAAAAATTCAAAATGCGGGAGATGCCGTTTCCTCGAGCATGGCGAGATGCTCGTCCGAGCATCGAGCACTTACGAGTACCCTGATGCTCGAACGAGCACCAAGCTCGGACGAGCATGCTCGCTCATCTCTAATTCTCATAATGGGGTGAATAAACAGTGTAATCTGTTAGTGTGGTGTCCACCTGATTTCATAGATAAGCAATTCCATTAGGCATTGATTCTCATATTGGAGTGGACAACCTGTGTGATATAACTGTTAGTAAGGTGTCTACATTGACATTAAATCACTTATTTTACAAAGATGTTCCAGGGCCCTCCAAACAAACGGACAATGGCAAAAATGTTGACTGCCATTGCAAACATGCTCAATCTGGTTGTCAAGTGGTTCCTGAAGTCTTCTACCCATCTGCAAGACATCCTAAAAATGGCCAGAAAACTTTACATGCACTTCAGCCATTCGTACACCACCAAATACACCCTCCTTGAGCTGCAGCGGCTGAACGGTGTCCCCCCAACATAGGCTGATATGCAAGGTTTCCACCCGCTGGAATTCCGCCCTCTATATGTTGGACCAACTTTACAAACAGAGAAAGGCCATAAACAATTTTCGATAATGCAAGTGGAAAGAGGTACTCCCCTGCCATGCCAGTGGCAGCTAATGCATGACACCTGCCGTTTGCTCGTGCCCTTTGAGGAGGCCAGTTTATATGTCAGTCACCAGGAATACGGGATGAACAACGTCATTCCACTGATTCATATTCTGGAAAAGATGCTGGTAAATCTGGCTGGTCAGGGGACAGAAGACTAAAGCTCTCGGCCACTTGAGCCCTGTGGGGTCTGAAACGGAGAGGGAGGACATTAGAGCACAAGCAATGTGTAGCAAAATTGGTGTTTTCGACAGGAGATGAGGTGCAATAGCCTTTTTTAATGTGATTTGCCACAAATAAATTCAGATCCAAACAAATTGTTTCTGAAAATTCGGCGAACTGACCAAATCAAATTTTAGAACAATTTGCTCATCTCTTTCCAGGATATGAAGGCAGCCAACGTCATCCAGGATAGTCACAGCCCTTGGGCTGCTCCTCTTGTCCTTGGTGAAAAAGAAGGATGGAACTGTCTGTTTCTGTGTGGATTACTACAAGATCAACAACATTACACACAAGGATGTATACCCCCTGCCACAAATTGCGGAGTCTCTGGCAGCCCTGGGATCTGATGCTTCTTGCTCCACCTTGGATCTAACCAGTGGCTATTGGCAAGTCCCCATGGCATCTGAAGATAAAGATACAATGGCTTCAGTTCCAGTTGAGAAGGAACTCCAAGTAACTACAAGTAGAGTCATTGGAGAACTGTTGGATTATTTCTACAGTGGACGAGTACCGGAGAGATTCCGACAGCCAAGAACCGACTTGGAGCTTTTTTGTCTTTGGCGACAATGGAAACTACTTTTGCTATAAAGAGATCTGCTAGTCAGAACGACACTCTATCCTGTCACCTGTGAGCACCTCCATCAGAAAGTGATGCCTTAAAAAGATGCTAAGATGGTAATGGACATGTTCAATAGCAGGTCTGGACATTTTGGAACCCAAAAGACAGAAGCCATCATTAGGCAGCGCAACTGATAACGAAACCTGGTGATATGAGTGCCCCACCTTGCTAGAGGTTAAAGACATGACCAGCGAGCCCCCCTTAATACAATAGTGAGTAGGAGCCCCAGGAAATTGTGACCATTTACCACGTCAAACTGTAACCCAGCAGATCTGGGTACGCCTATGCTACGACAATCATAGACCGGTGCACTGCTTTTGCCATGGCTGTGCCTAAAAAGGCCTTACTGTAGCTCTTTCACAAGGCTGTTGCCTTGTGTAGGAGCTTCATTTTGCCTTATGGATGTCCTGATAAGATACTCACCAACCAAGGATCTGCATTTCAGTCTTTGATGAGTTGTTCTGCTGTTCTATGAACTTTGTGATCTGCACAATTGGAAGAAACAAAAGATCACAACATATTGCCCTCCAGGGAATGAATTATGTGAGAAGGTGAACCAGACACTGATCAACATGCTCAAGGCTGTTCCACCTCACCATAAGGTTGATTGCTGTCACTTCTTCCTGAATTAGTGTACCTGTACAATAACACAGTCGTGCAGAGCTCGCACTGGATGTCCCTGTGCAGGAATCTGAACTACTCCTTCCCCAAACTATATAGTTTAAAGAACATCAGCGGAGCCTGAAAGATGCTAAGGAAATAGTGGACTCCAAAATGGAAGAGGCTCATCAAAAACGGGACTTTGATCTCCATGCACATGCTGAGCTTTACCAGGAGACCAGGTTTGGCTCAGAAACAATCACCCAGTCAGCAAACTGGATAGTTGCTGGGAGAGCAAGCCATATAAAATGGTGGCCTTCCCCTTATCTGGGTTCTATGAGATCCATTGAGAAGGTAAAGGTACTCCGGTATTGAGCCGCTGGCTCAAGAAATTTGTACAGGAACCTGTTTAGGAGCAGCCAAGGGAAGTGTCACATACGTTCCCGCGACACGTGGTTTGAGGTTTTCCTTTTTTAACAATGGATGTCTGTGTTGTTGCTGGCATTTACCACACCCTTTCCCTCAAGTATTGCTGGTGTGGTCATTTACCCTTCTCTTGCTTCTCCTACAATTCCTTGTGGTTTATAGCTTCAGTGGTAATTGTCGCGAAATTCGACTATTCGACCGAATATCGAATCCCATTAAAGTCTATGGGAAAAAAATGCTCGCCACTTGGAAATCTCAATTCGACCACTTGGAGGTCACCAAGTCCACCCTGGAACCTCAGAAAAGGATGCCAACACTGCTGGAATGCAACTGGGACAGCAGGGGAAGCATGTCTGGGTGCATATAACGCGCCCAAGTCGCACTATTACGCCACTATCACAGCCTCTCAACAATACACTCCAAAGACAAT
>ONZH01017043.1:0-33388 GCA_900303285.1 Rhinella marina
CTGTGGTCTCCTGGTGCTGCTACCGTCGCCACCTCTGCACTCTGTCATTGTGCCACTCTGTGGCCTCTTCCTGATGCTGCTGCTGCCACCTCCAAACTCTGTCATTGTGCCACTCTGTGGCCTCCTGATGCTGCTACTGCTGCCACCTCCACACTCTGTCATTGTGACACTCTGTAAGCTCTTGATGATGATGATGTCACTTCCACACTCTGTCATTGTGCCACTCTGTGACCTCTTGATGATGCTGCTGCTGCCACTTCCACACTCTGTCAATGTGCCACTCTGTGACCTCTTGATGCTGCTGCCACTTTCACATTGTCATTGTGCAACTCTGTAGCCTCCTGTCACGTACCGTGTGGTTATCGTGACACGTGTTTCATGTTGCTCATGTTTGTGCCCTGGTATTCCGGATTTGGTTGTATGCTGGTTGCCAGGGGCAACGTGTATATTGGTGGTGTCTCGGTTGTTCTCCGTGACACGGCTTCCATGTTGCTCATGTTTGTGTCCTGGCATTCTGGCTGCGGTAGTAGGCCGTGGTTGCCAGGGGCAACGTGTAGTTTTGGTTGCTGGTATGTTCCCTTATTGCATACTTCGCTCCTTCCCTGTCTGGTTCTCATGGGGTTAACATATTGACCTGGGTGTGGTCACTAGGTGCTTTTATTCTGTTGTTGCTAGCCTGGTGGGTTAGTTGTGCTCCAGCCTCCGTTGGTGCTGGAGCTATGCACCTTTCCTGGGATTCCATCTGCCCAGTCCTTGTGGCCACTTAATATGTCATCGAGGTCTTCCCGAGGTCCTCTCATCCCCTTCCCTTATTCCTGTTATTTGGTTTATGTACGGGTGGGTGTTTGGTCTGTGACTGCCATGTGTCTTCTGACATGGAGTCCAGACATTTCCTGTATGTATGTGCCTTCGGTGAGAGGGCTCCAAGGTTCCCCGGAGGGGGAACAGCGATACTGTGAGTTGTTGCTGGTGAGCTGGTTCCTGGGTGTGTTGTGTGTACTGAGTCCTGTTAGGTGTTCGGGTTCCAGTACATGTGCCTGGGTTCCAGTCTTTGGTGTGAGGACTGCTGGTGCTTCTATCAGCAGTATCAGCAGGTAAGTTGCCAGGTGCACCGGGACCATCCTGGAGGTGCAGCCAGTGAGTTCTGGATAAGTGCATCCCTACCATCTGGGGCTCTGTGAAGAACGGGGCTCACTGGGTTTCTGCCCTCTGGGTTTGGTTTCTGGTGTTTCTGGTGCACTTGGTTCAGTGGTTTTCCTTGCCACTGGCTTCTTGCCTGCTGATCGGTTTCATCTCACTGTAGTGTATCGGTGTATGCTCGGTGTGGTGTTCCCCTCCCACACCGTAGCGTCGTGACAGTATGACATATTAGGCCACTTTGTGTGTTTTCCCTTTTCCCTGTTATGCCTTTACCTTCGGTGAGAGGGTGTCTGCATGTTGTGCCTGCTGTTTTTTTGGTGTGCATGCTTGTCCTCCGGAGGGAGGGTAAAATGGGTGGATCTGTTTCAGTTCGGGTCACGGTGACCGTGGTTGTTTGTTGGCTGGCTGCCTTTGACCTAGGTGGGGTTGGGGTTTGCTGGCGGCAGCTTTCTGTTACTTGTGTGATCTGTGTCCTGTGTCTTATTCTCCCCTCATCCATGTCTCTGTTTGCCTGTTATTGGTGCTGTGTTTGCTGGCGGCATTCACTCGGTTTACTGGCTTAGGTGTTGCTGGTTCGGTGATGTTTGCTGGCTGCGGCCTGGGGTGTGTGAATAGGCACTGAGTGTGGATGTCTGTTCGGTTCTGGCACTTTTTGTGTTTGGTGTGAATCGACATTTTTTGTTTGTTAGGTGGTTTGTGTTCCACTTTGCTTCCCCTTGAAAATTTGGGAGAGGGGGAGTTAAGGGGGAGGTAGTGTCACGTACCGTGTGGTTATCGTGACACGTGTTTCATGTTGCTCATGTTTGTGCCCTGGTATTCCGGATTTGGTTGTATGCTGGTTGCCAGGGGCAACGTGTATATTGGTGGTGTCTCGGTTGTTCTCCGTGACATGGCTTCCATGTTGCTCATGTTTGTGTCCTGGCATTCTGGCTGCGGTAGTAGGCCGTGGTTGCCAGAGGCAGCGTGTAGTTTTGGTTGCTGGTATGTTCCCTTATTGCATACTTCGCTCCTTCCCTGTCTGGTTCTCATGGGGTTAACATATTGACCTGGGTGTGGTCACTAGGTGCTTTTATTCTGTTGTTGCTAGCCTGGTGGGTTAGTTGTGCTCCAGCCTCCGTTGGTGCTGGAGCTATGCACCTTTCCTGGGATTCCATCTGCCCAGTCCTTGTGGCCACTTAATATGTCATCGAGGTCTTCCCGAGGTCCTCTCATCCCCTTCCCTTATTCCTGTTATTTGGTTTATGTACGGGTGGGTGTTTGGTCTGTGACTGCCATGTGTCTTCTGACATGGAGTCCAGACATTTCCTGTATGTATGTGCCTTCGGTGAGAGGGCTCCAGGGTTCCCCGGAGGGGGAACAGTGATACTGTGAGTTGTTGCTGGTGAGCTGGTTCCTGGGTGTGTTGTGTGTACTGAGTCCTGTTAGGTGTTCGGGTTCCAGTACATGTGCCTGGGTTCCAGTCTTTGGTGTGAGGACTGCTGGTGCTTCTATCAGCAGTATCAGCAGGTAAGTTGCCAGGTGCACCGGGACCATCCTGGAGGTGCAGCCAGTGAGTTCTGGATAAGTGCATCCCTACCATCTGGGGCTCTGTGAAGAACGGGGCTCACTGGGTTTCTGCCCTCTGGGTTTGGTTTCTGGTGTTTCCGGTGCACTTGGTTCAGTGGTTTTCCTTGCCACTGGCTTCTTGCCTGCTGATCGGTTTCATCTCACTGTAGTGTATCGGTGTATGCTCGGTGTGGTGTTCCCCTCCCACACCGTAGCGTCGTGACACCTCCTCCTCATGCTGCTGCCACCTCCAGACTCTGTCATTGGGCCACTCTTTGGTCCCCTCATGCTGCTTCCACCTCACCAATATGTCATTGGGCCACTTTGTGGACTTCTCATGCAGTTCCCACCCTTCTCACTTCGGCCTGGCTAACAATCATTTATTTGACCCTTCTTCTGATCTGTCAGAAGAAAGGGAAAATGAGACACACAACGGATCCTGTCTTTGTAGAAGCTTTAAGGCCTGTATGACATGGTCCCATCAGAATTGGCTTATGATTTGGTAGCCAAAAGCAGAGAGTGGTTACAAAACACAGAAGACATACAAATATTCAAATCACATGTCATCTGTTTTGGATCTAGTACTTTTTTTGTGGCATTAGCAATAATAATGGATTGCTGACCAAATGCTGAACGAGTGAAGGTGGATGCTCCACAGACAGGATCAGTTTTTTTGGTGTTATTTTTCTGATGGATCAGAGGAAGGGCAAAATAATCAGTGACGTCAACACAAACTTACTACTGACACCCACTCCACTCTGTCAGGGGTTCTACTTGTATAAGGGTTTAATAAAACAGTTTCTGTACACATCTATGTGGAATCAGCTGATGATGTTGTAAAAGAAGTGCGCTCTTTCATGCTATAGTAGCTGCATGGTTCTTTATACCTGGTGCTAACATTGACGTGTAAGGCTGAGTTCACACTTGAGTTATTTGGTCAGTTTTGGCTCCATAACTGCCCAAATACGTTAAGTGTGCACTGATTCTAAGAGCGACCCTGTCTGCATGTTATACTGACATTGTATTGTTTCCCTAGCACAGCAGACTCCCTATGAGTGTTACTGCAAGGCACAGTATTTTACACCACTATACATGCTCTCTACAGCCAGGAAGTAACTGTTTTTTTAAGCAATCTGCCACAAAGTGGTTTCAGAAAATTCGGCGAACCGATCAAATCGAATTTTTGAAAATTTTGCTCATCTTTAGAAACTACATTCCCATTTTAACACCAGAAGTGTTTTGCAGAGATAAATGGGAGACTGTAAAAATGAAAATTGCAAGTTTTACAGAGACATGGTATTTCACTACCCAATGTGCTATATATATATATATATATATATATATATATATATATATATATATATATACACAAAATGACAAAAAACAGACAGCACCTCCTGCAGATGAAAGTCAGGTGCAAGCTACCTGCTGGCTAGTTAAATACTAAACAAAAAATGGCAGCAGCACTAGATAAGCAATGACACATGAACATGAGGTGAATATGTGAAAAAAGTAAAAAAGCATAACTGCTATATAGTAAGTAAAGTGGAAGCTCTTAGCGCATATACATGATCATAAATATGTCGGGCTCATCCACCAACGATCAAGGTGGCTTCCAATCGGATGAGTCCTACACTAACACTGACCTGCATCCTACATAAACCGGCAGGCCCATATCAGGGGAACATCTTACCCGGTCAGAAGCTGCACCAGTCTGAACAGGAGTGCTAAATTCCCCAGAGGAGGCCAGTCTTCCTCTATATATACAAAATGACAAAAAACAGACAGCACCTCCTGCAGATGAAAGTCAGGTGCAAGCTACCTGCTGGCTAGTTAAATACTAAACAAAAAATGGCAGCAGCACTAGATAAGCCATGACACATGAACATGAGGTGAATATGTGAAAAAAGTAAAAAAGCATAACTGCTATATAGTAAGTAAAGTGGAAGCTCTTAGCGCATATACATGATCATAAATATGTCGGGCTCATCCACCAACGATCAAGGTGGCTTCCAATCGGATGAGTCCTACACTAACACTGACCTGCATCCTACATAAACCGGCAGGCCCATATCAGGGGAACATCTTACCCGGTCAGAAGCTGCACCAGTCTGAACAGGAGTGCTAAATTCCCCAGAGGAGGCCAGTCTTCCTCTATATATACAGAATGACAAAAAACAGACAGCACCTCCTGCAGATGAAAGTCAGGTGCAAGCTACCTGCTGGCTAGTTAAATACTAAACAAAAAATGGCAGCAGCACTAGATAAGCCATGACACATGAACATGAGGTGAATATGTGAAAAAAGTAAAAAAGCATAACTGCTATATAGTAAGTAAAGTGGAAGCTCTTAGCGCATATACATGATCATAAATATGTCGGGCTCATCCACCAATATATATATACCTTGCCATCTGAAGCACACCACACTCTTTTACCCCTTAATGACCGGGCCATTTTGCACCTTCGTGACCAGATTGATTTTTGCAAATCTGATGTGTCATTTTATGTGGTAACAACTTTGGAATGCTTTGATTTATCCAAGCCATTCTGAGATTGTTTTCTTGTGACACATTGTACTTCATGTCAGTGGTAAATTTGAGTCAATATGTTTCACCTTTATTTATTTAAAAAAAAAATCCCAAAATGACAGAAAATTTGGATACATTTCCAAATTTTAATTTCTCTGCTTTAAAGGCAGATAGTAATAACTCACAAAATAGTTATTACTTTACATTTCCCATATGTCTACGTTATGTTGGCATCATTTTAAAAATGTCATTTTTATTTTTTTAGGACATTAGAAGGTTTAGAATTTTAGAAGCAATTCTTACATGTTTTAAGAAAATTTCTAAAACCCACATTTTTATGGACCAGTTCAGTTATGAAGTCATTTTGTGTGCCTTATATAGTAGAAACCAACTGAAAATGACTCCATTTTAGAAACTACATATTTTACTGAAAAATGTCATTTTAGGCCCAAGTTTTTCATTGTCACAAGGGGTAACAGGAGAAAGTCACCACAAAATCTGTTACCCATTTTCTCCTGAATACGGCAATATCCCATATGTGGTTGTCGACTGCTGTATGGGTGTACGGCAGAGCTTAGAACAGATGGAGCACAATATGGCTTTTGGAGGGCAGATTTCACTGGAATAATTTTCAGGCACTGTGTCGAATTTGAAGGTACCCTTAGGTACCCCACAGTGGAAACCCCCAAAAGTGACCCCATTTTGGAAACTACACCCCCCAAGGAATTTTGCAAGGGGTGTAGTGAGCACATTGGCCCAATATGCTTTTCATAGAATTTAGAAACCCTTGGCTGTAAAAAAGAAAAATTACATATTTTACTGAAAAATATCACTTTAGGACCAAGTTTTTAATTGTCACAAGGGGTAACAGGAGAAAGTCACTACAAAATGTCTTACCTATTTTCTCCTGAATACGGCAATACCCCATATGTGGTTGTTGACTGCTGTATGGGCGTACGGCAGAGCTTAGAACAGATGGAGCACAATATGGCTTTTGGAGGGCAGATTTCACTGGAATAATTTTCTGGCGCTCTGTCACATTTAAAGGTACCCTGCGGTACCCCACAGTGGAAACCCCCAAAAAGTGACCCCATTTTGGAAACTACACTCCCTAAAGTATCCATCTAGGGGTGTAGTGAAAATTTTATTATTTTACGGTATTCATCTAGGGGTATAATGAGAATTTATTTTTACATTTTGGAGTTTGTCTAATTTTCCAAATTATAATTGGCTAATAATATAATGAAATGTGGAGTTAAAAAAACAGTGGATGGCATAATGAATAAAAAATAGCCAAAAGTGCATAAAGGAAGTAAAAAAAATGTAAATTGATTAAATTAATAATCTAGGAAAGTATGGTAAATGCGGAAACACGTCTTAATGCAAAGTCCAGGCTAATGTGGACAGGTGTGGCATTGATATATGGTGCCCCGCCGTTTCCCTGGTTTTTGGAACAACAAATGAATTATACTGGGCTACTTGCATAAGGTGGGATGCAAGTTTATTATACCAAATGCGGGATTTCCTGACCGTGCTATTGAGCTACAACATTTGGTCTGCAAGGTCCACCCCACCCATATATTTATTATAATCCTGTATGCAGACAGGTTTACAGACGGTGGTATTGTGCACAGTAATAGGGTTACTACTGTCTAGATGTATAGATATCATTATGAGGACATCTTTTTTGTCTCGGAATTTTATTGATACAAGATGCCCCCATTGCAAATCGTACCCTCTTCCTTGGTAAATAATGGCAAAATTAAAGCCTGCCTTTAAAGGACAAGTGACTCCTCCATGGCAATGTTTTTTTCTGAGGTGTAGGCCTCTTTAAAGGGAACCTGTCAGCTCCGAAACACCCCCTGAACTAGAGTAAGCGTTGTATAATGTAAGTGATGCTGAATGCAAATATGTAAGTTTTATCTTCATACTCACTTCCATTCCGACGCTAAAAAGCACTAAAATGCATTGACTGGACTCTTCTATGAGTCCTTTCCATTATGTGAGTGAGCACTGGAGTCCACTGAGTGCATTTTACTGGCGGTTTGTCAGAGCACTGAGTCAGAATGCAAGTGAGTATGAAGATACAAATTACATAACCGGACTCTACGTCACATACACTATACACCGCTTACTCTAGTTTGGAGGGTGTTTCAGAGCTGACAGGTTCCCTTTAAATTTTTCATTTAAATAATTTATGAAGGGCCTCATTTTATAAAGCCTGTCATGGCTGGGGTCATCACGTGGGGGGCACTGTTTGTTGTCAGCAAAGTGCAGAAATCGTAGGATTCTCTCGAATTGCTGTCTTGTTCCTGTACATGGTGGTATCGTACAAGACATCAGATGACCAATAGTACCTCATAGTGTTTTTTTAATGAGACCTATATTTAGAAGGAGGCCCCAAAATTTCAAAATGTCCGCCACAACAACAGGGCACCATACGCCATTCTTGGCGTAGTATGAGGTGGGGTGACTAGCGATGAATTGAGCAGCGTATAAATTGGTCAGCTCAACCATCAAATTTATCAGCTCTTCTGATAAGAAGATTTTAACAAATTCCCCCTACCTAAACCCATCATAACGGATGCCCATGACAGAATTAAATTCTGGAACAGACTATGTGGGCATCTATTCGGGGTCAATGGTGCTAGTGCGAGGCACAGAGTCTCATCTGCGACTTTGCTGAAACTGTTCGGTCTTGCTTGCACCTTCTGTATCAGAACATATAAATGTAAATGCCTCCTCTGCCATATACATACGCTCAGCCATTTTATGTGGTGCAAACTACAACATATATATATATTTTTAAATATATATATTATTTTTGTATATTTTTTTTATATATATATACGGGTTTTTTAGGGGATTTAAAAAAAAAATTCAAACCTCTTACCCTAACACTACTCCGAACTATTTCTATTTAACTGCTAGTACTCCAACTAACTATGGCTATCTAATTACCTGTAATTGTATATATAGTATTTTTGCATTTTTTTTGTATTTTTTTTTCAAATGCCTAACTCAAACTACTTCTATCTAGCTACTAAACTATTTTATAAAAAATAAATAAATAAACTGAAGGACGGGTGGTTGGAGTGTGTTTGGGGCACTGTGGGGGGACTCAGAAAGGAGACCAGGGCAGCGCAGCTCTGATCTCCTGAAGTGACAAGAGGATGGGGTGAGTTTGGGGCACTGTGGGCTGGGTGGGGGCACTTGTGTAACTTGGGGGCACTCTGACAGGACACAGCAACAACGCAGCTCCAAGTGTAAACTGTCAGAATGAGGAGATCAGAGCTGCGCTGTGTGAGACTTCCCT
Organism: Rhinella marina; assembly: GCA_900303285.1. Taxonomy (NCBI): domain Eukaryota; kingdom Metazoa; phylum Chordata; class Amphibia; order Anura; family Bufonidae; genus Rhinella; species Rhinella marina. Next base: position 8,532 of record ONZH01017043.1, read on the forward strand.
GCCGGCAAGCAGGATGCACTGTGATTGGTCAGTCAGTTCTGATTGACCAATCACAGCTATCGGAAGGCAAGGGCCACTGTGATTGGTCCACTGACGGGTGCCCGGAGAGCTCTGCTGTCCGTGACACCGGTTCTGATGCCTGTGTCACCACATTTCATAACGTACTGTGCACGTCATGATGCGGTAACTAACACCACATCATGACGACGTATATAGTACGTCATTAGTCACTAAGGGGTTAATTGTTAGGTGGATTCTATTGGGTACTGAAACAACATAAATGTGGATGTAAACTGATGTTTGGGGATGCTGCAGGGTTGAGATGGGAAATATTACCTTTTGGATTTTGCAGTGCAGATTTTGATGGATTGGTTTAGGGGTACCTTGTTGTTATTCAACAGATTCTGAAGTAGTAGTACAGCCATTTTCTGAGATATATTTATATATATATTTTTTATTTTTCTCTTATTGTAGCTCTTTTGGGTATTTTTATGGCATGACAAGTTGAAATTATCCGTGGCTCTATTTTGGGATACATACAAGTTTTTGAACTTTTATTTTGCTTTTTGGAAAGCAAGATAAAGAAAAGGCAGCAATTTTGTCATTGTTTTTGGGGGTTTGGTTTTGCGGCCTATACCATGTGGGAAAAACGTTATCTTTATTTTGCTGGTCATTATGATTATAGAAATACCAATTTTATATATTCTTTTATATTTCGCCACTTTCACACAAAGCATTTTTGCATCACCCTTTCTGAAAGTCATATTTTTTAAATTTTTCTAGCAATGGTCTTGTGTGAGGGCTCATTTTTGTTGATATGAGGGTATGTTTTTATTGGCACCATTTTGGGGTACATCACTCAATATTCAGCTTTTTTTTTAGGTGAGGTCACCAACAAATGGCTGCTCTGACACCATTTTTTTTCCATGCATTCACCTGATGCGGTAAATCATGTGAAACTTTTAATATAGCCAGTCACTATAGACACTGTAATATTTAATATTTAAATGTTTTATTTTATTTTTTTTTATTTTAAATGGCTTCATGAGAGTAAAACATAAGTATAAAACACTTTTTCTTTACTTTTTATTTTTGTACCATTAGGGGGACTTCAGCTTTTGAGGGTTTGCATTAGACTACATAGTGGGATGAGGGTATGCATTAGACTACATAGTGGGATGAGGGTATGTTTTTATTGGCACCATTTTGGGGTACATCATACTTTTTGCTCACTCAATGTTCTGCTTTTTTGAGGAGAGGTGACCAAAAAATGGCTGCTCTGACACCATTTTTTCCCTTGCATTCACCTGATCATGGAATCAATAATTTGAAACTTTTAATAGATACAGTCATTATAGACTCAGTAATTATATTATAATGGCTTTGTGAACTTTTTTTTCTAAAACACTTTATTTTTTTTTGTCCCATTAGGGGACTTTAGCTTTTGAAGGTCTGATCCCTTCTACAATGCATTAGAATACATAATGTATTTTAATGCATTGGAACTGTCAGTATTAAACTGACAGTTGTGTACTATATGCTGACAGTTAATGCTGGGTACCTACCACTGATCTGGTAAGCACAGCTCCTGTGCCTGCCTGGTCAGCATTTTGTGCTATTACGGCACTTCCAGAAGTGCTTTACACGTGTGGCGCATGTTGGGAAAAGGTTAAAGTATTTGTAAGTTTTCACTGGTAAAATGGCAGACTGACTTTTCTTACTTTAGTAACATAGTAACATAGTTTGTAAGGCCGAAAAAAGACATCTGTCCATCCAGTTCAGCCTGTTTTCCTACAAGTTGATCCAGGGGAAGGCAAAAAACCCTGTGAGGTAGAAGCCAATTTTCCTCACTTTAGGGGGAAAAATTCCTTCCCGACTCCAGTCAGGCAATCAGAATAACTCCCTGGATCAACGACCCCTCTCTAGTAACTATAACCTGTAATATTATTACCCTCCAGAAATACATCCAGGCCCTTCTTGAACTCTCTTAGTGAACTTACCATCACCACCTCCTCAGGCAGAGAGTTCCATAGTCTCACTGCTCTTACCGTAAAGAATCCTCTTCTATGTTTATGTACAAACCTTCTTTCCTCCAGACGCAGAGGATGTCCCCTCGTCATGGTCACTGTCCTCGGGATAAATAGATGATGGGAGAGATCTCTGTACTGACCTCTGATATATTTATACATAGTTATTAGATCTCCCCTCAGTCGTCTTTTTTCTAAAGTGAATAACCCTAATTTTGATAATCTTTCAGGGTACTGTAGTCCACCCATTCCAGTTATTACTTTAGTTGCCCTCCTCTGAACCCTCTCCAGCTCTGCTATGTCTGCCTTGTTCACAGGAGCCCAGAACTGTACACAGTACTCCATATGTGGTCTGACTAGTGATTTGTAAAGTGGCAGGACTATGTTCTCATCACGGGCATCTATGCCTCTTTTGATGCAACCCATTATCTTATTGGCCTTGGCAGCAGCTGTCTGACACTGGTTTCTGCAGCTTAGTTTGCTGTTCACTAAAATTCCTAGGTCCTTTTCCATGTCAGAGTTACCCAATGCTTTACCATTTAGTATGTACTGGTGACTTGCATTATTCCTTCCCATATGCATAACCTTACATTTGTCAGTGTTAAACCTCATCTGCCACTTTTCTGCCCAAGCCTCCAGTCTATCCAGATCCTGCTGTAGCAGTGCACTGTCCTCTTCTGTGTTAATTACTTTACACAGTTTAGTGTCATCTGCAAAAATTGATATTTTACTGTGCAAGCTTTCTACAAGATCATTAATAAATATATTGAAGAGAATAGGACCCAATACAGACCCCTGTGGTACCCCACTAGTGACAGTGACCCAATCTGAGTATGTACCGTTAATAACCACCCTCTGTTTTCTATCACTGAGCCAGTTACTTACCCACATACAGACATTTTCTCCCAGGCCAAACATTCTCATTTTGTATACTAACCTTTTATGTGGTACAGTGTCAAACGCTTTGGAGAAGTCCAAATATACGACATCCATTGAGTCGCCGCGGTCAAGTCTAGAACTTACCTCCTCATAGAAACTGATTAAATTGGTTTGACATGACCGATCCCTCATGAAGCCATGCTGATATGGAGTTATTTGCTTATTTTCATTGAGGTACTCCAAGATAGCATCTCTCAGAAAACCTTCAAACAGTTTACCCACAACAGACGTTAAACTTACCGGCCTATAGTTTCCAGGCTCTGTTTTTGGACCCTTTTTGAATATTGGCACCACATTTGCTATGCGCCAATCCTGTGGAACACTCCCCGTCAGTATAGAGTCCTTAAATATCAGAAATAAGGGTCTGTCGATTACATTACTTAATTCTCTTAGGATACGGGGGTGTATGCCATCCGGTCCTGGTGATTTGTCTATTTTAATATTTTTAAGACGTTGCTGCACCTCTTCCTGGGTCAGAGAGGGCACTTTTAAAGGGGAATTTACTTTTATACTCTGCATTTCATCTGACATTTTATTTTCCTCAGTGAATACAGTGGAGAAAAAGTTATTTAGCAGCTTCGCTTTCTCCTCATCGCTCTCTGCTACTCCCCCCTCATTACTCTGTAAGGGGCCCACACCTTCAGGTTTATACTTTTTAGTATTTATATAATTGAAGAACATTTTAGGGTTAGTTTTACTCTCTTTGGCGATTAATCTCTCGGTCTCTAGTTTGGCTGTTTTTATGTGTCTTTTACATATTCTATTTTTTTCCTTATAGTTTTTCAATGCTTCCTCACTCCCCTCCTGTTTTAGTGATTTAAATGCTTTCTTTTTGTCATTTATTGCTTTCTTTACAGTTCTATTTATCCACATTGGTTTTTTCTTGTTTCTTATTATTTTATTCCTATATGGTATGTACCTCTCACAATTAGATATTAGAATGCTTTTAAAAATATCCCATTTTGTGGCTGTATTTTTATTTTTGAGGACTTTGTCCCAGTTAGTTAGGCATATGGCCTCTCTTAGTTGGCTAAGTTTTGCTTTTTTGAAGTTTGGTATTTTTGTTCCTCCCTGAAGAAACGCTCTTTTGAATGACAATTGGAAGGTTATTATATTATGGTCACTGTTTCCCAGGTGTCCCCCGACCTGCACATCTGTTGTTCTGTCAGGTCTATTGGTTAATACTAAGTCCAGTATGGCCGTCCCTCTAGTGGGATCCTGAACCAGTTGGGAAAGGTAATTGTCTTTGATTATTTCCAAGAACCTGTTTCCTTTATGAGATGTACAGGTTTCAGTTTCCCAGTCTATATCTGGGTAGTTGAAGTCCCCCATAATAACAACCTCATTATGATTTGCCGCCTCGTCTATTTCATTTAGAAGTAGATTTTCTGTGGTCTCTGATATATTGGGTGGTTTATAATAAACCCCTAGTAGTATTTTATTATTGTTTTTGGCTCCATTTATTTCTACCCACAGTGACTCCACATCTTCATGTCCCTCATTTATATCTTCCCGGAGTGTGGGCTTTAGGCATGACTTTACATAAAGGCAGACCCCTCCCCCTCTCCGGTTTTGACGATCCTTTCTAAAAAGATTGTAACCCTGTACGTTAACTGCCCAGTCATAGCTATCATCCAGCCATGTCTCAGTTACTCCCACTATGTCATAGTCCTCCTCACACATCACTAATTCCAGTTCACCAGTTTTATTAGCTAGGCTTCTGGCATTAGTGTGCAAACAATTAAGAGGTTGGTGTATATTTCTTCCCCTACACCTTTCCTTCTGATCTGTTCTAGTTCCTCCTTCCATTCCTCCCCCAGTTCCATTACCTTGCCCCAGGTCTCTATCTGCACTATCTTCCCCTCCTATTATGTAGTTACCCTCCCCCCCCAGTCCCTAGTTTAAACACTCCTCCAGCCTTCTAGCCATCTTCTCCCCCAAAACAGCTGCCCCTTCCCCATTGAGGTGCAGCCCATCCCTACGGTAGAGCCTGTAGCCGACAGAGAAGTCGGCCCAGTTCTCCAGGAACCCAAACCCCTCCTTCCTACACCAGTTCTTGAGCCACTTGTTTACCTCCCTAATCTCCCGCTGCCTTTCTTGTGTGGCTCGTGGCTCCTTGCCCTAAGCTTATGCCCTAGATCCCTAAAATCATTTTTAAGGACACTCCCCCTACCTCTAACTTTGTCATTGGTACCGATATGGACCATGACTGCTGGATCTTCTCCAGCCCCTCCCAGTAATCTGTCAACCCGATCCACGATGTGCCGAACTCGAGCGCCTGGAAGGCAGCACACCATCCGACGATCCCGGTCTTTGTGACAGATTGCCCTCTCTGTACCCCTAATAATGCAGTCACCCACTACCAGCACCTGTCTGGCCTGCCCTGCTCTCCTGGCCCCCTGCTTACTGGAGCTGACATTCCCCTGACTGGCAGAGGAAGTGTCCGGCTGCAGCAGTGCTCTCCCTGAAGTAACATCCCCCTCATCTGCCAAACTTGCAAACTTGTTGGGGTGTGTCAGATCAGGGCTAGCCTCCCTGGCACTTTTCCCTCTAACCCGCTTTCTAACTGTTACCCAGCTAGCTACCTCACTTTCCTGTGCCTCCTCACTACCACCCTCCCCCACATCTACCCCATAGAGTGCTTGCTATGCAAGCTGCAAAGCAAACTCTCTTAGGCCCCTTTCACACGAACAAATTTTCTGCGTGGGTGCAATGCGTGACGTGAATGCATAGCATCCGCACTGAATCCTGACCCATTCATAGTAACATAGTTTATAAGGCCGAAAAAAGACATCTGTCCATCCAGTTCGGCCTGTTATCCTATAAGTTGATCCAGAGGAAAGCAAAAACCCCTGTGAGGTAGAAGCCAATTTTCCCTACTTTAGGGGAAAAAAATTCCTTCCCGACTCCAATCAGGCAATCAGAATAACTCCCTGGATCAACGACCCATCTCTAGTAACTATAACCTGTAATATTGTTACCCTCCAGAAATACATCCAGGCCTCTCTTGAACTCTTTTAGTGAACTTACCATCACCACCTCCTCAGGCAGAGAGTTCCATAGTATTACTGCTCTAACCATAAACAATCCTCTTCTATCTTTGTGTACAAACCTTCTTTCCTCCAGACGCAGAGGATGTCCCCTCGTCACAGTCCTGGGGATAAATAGTTCATGGGAAAGATCTCTGTACTGACCCCTCAATTAGATCTCCCCTCAGTCGTCTTTTTTCTAAAGTGAATAACCCTAATTTTGATAATCTTTCTTGGTACTGTAGGCCACCCATTCCAGTTATTACTTTAGTTGCCCTCCTGTGAACCCTCTCCAGCTCTGCTATGTCTGCCTTGTTCACAGGAGCCCATAACTGTACACAGTACTCCATGTGTGGTATGACTAGTGATTTGTAAAGTGGAGTCTGAAAGCCAGACTGTCTGGCCTAAAACCGGACCTCTGGTCACCCTAGGGGAAGGCTGCTGTGGAGGTCACAGTGGAGGGGACAGTCCGATATGGAGGTCAATGTTAAGGGTCAAATTTCTGTAGAGGCCACTGTTAAGGGGGAGGGGTGTTGTGGAAATCACAGTTAAGGAGATGGGGTACTATGGAGGTCACTAATAAAAAGGCAGCAGCTGTGCAGGTCAATGTTGAGGGGGCGGGTTATTGTGGAAATCAATGTTAACGAGATGGGGTACTGTGGAGGTAGCTAATAAAGAGGCGGCCGTTGTGGAGCTCACTGGTAAAGGGAAGGGTGCTGTGAATGTTACTGTTAAGGGGGAAAGCTGCTGTGGAGGTCACTGTTAAGGGAGGAGGGGACTGTGGAGGTCATTTTTAAAGGGGCAGCGGGGTACTGTGAGGTCACTGTTAAGGCAGCGGGGTACTGTGAGGTCACTGTTAAAGGGGTTGTCCAGGTTCAGAACTGAACCCAGACATATCCCCATTTTCACTCAGGCCCTGACTTGAGCATCAGAGGAGTTCATGCTCCGATGCTCTCCTTTGCCCTGCGCTGAATCTCGCAAGGCAAAGGCATTTTTAGGAGGAACCAGGCTCCTCTTAGGGCTGCCAGGTGGAGGCTTCCACCCAGCAGTGAGCATGGTGATGTCACTGTCACTGATGTGCGGTCTTTAGCACTGCTCACCCCTAGCCAGTAAAATGGCTAGGAACCGCGCTACAGCCAGCCCATCAGAGCCAGTGACATCACCGAACACAATGCTTGGCGGAAGCTTCTGCCCGGCAGTGTGTGCAGGTCAACAAATAGGCCCCTGCCCTGTGCGATACAGTGCAGGGCAAGGGAGCGTATCGGCGCATGACATGCTCCGATGATATCATCGTGGGGCTGCCTGGGTGAATATATGGGTATGTCCAGGTTCAGCTATGAACCCGGACAACCCCTTTATGGAGGCAGGATACAGTGGAGTGGGTTACTTTGGCAGTCATTGTTAAAAGGGCAGTCGCTGTGGAGGTCTCTGTTAAGAGGGCCGAGAATGGTGCAGGTCACTTAAGGAGTGTCAGCTGCCTACAGGAGTCACCAGATGGCACCATCCGTTTCAGGGAGAAGCCACAGCCGGAGCCTCTGATCCCTGGATTGCCACCACCACCACCATCACAGTCCTTTCAGCTGGGTCAGCTGACGACATCATCGTTTACTTTCCAGTCCACAGTGATCCAGTACCAACTACCCTGGAAAATGAAGTAAGCAGCAGCCAAGGGAGCTGGCGCTTCTTTCCTGGGTGCAACCTTGCCTGTCCCGGCAGGAGTATCCGGAAAAGTGAAGGCGCAAGTGGCTGTAGCGCTCACAAGTGTGACCAGCACCCGGACCCGGTCAAGTCTGACTTCTGGCAGAAGAGGTCAGTGGAGCTCCACCATGGCAGCCAGCTTGGCCTACAGGAGGCAGGAGCGTCCTCTGATGTAATTCAGTAGCAGTCCCAGCGAAGAGAACTTCAGGTCCCTCATCTGAGGAACCCTTCTATTGGCTGATTTAAAGGACACCTCTGAAGTCTGGACCTATGGGAGCCATAACATGAGAGAGCTAGTTGGCACTTGTTTTTAGTTTATGTTGTTTTTATTGCCCCCTGTTTGACTCTTACCCAGATGGACATGGCTTGTCAGAACTTCCCCCCCATTCTGCAGAAAATTCCCAGTTGCGCCTAAGTGCACCTATTTTCCTTACCCCCCCCCTTCTCAGATTATTTGGGAGCCCGCTTTGCAAAAAGGTTTCTCTATTTGCTGCTATTTTATATTATTCTTGTGGATTACACGTTACCTGTTTGGATTACAAAATTACCTCACGTGGATTACAATTGAATTTTGGACTGTGTTCCAGTGTTTTATGCCAAGCATCCATAAGGATAGACTCAAACATATATCTGAGCCTATTATGCTTGCAAATGTGAAATTGATTGCACTAAAATGTTTGCATAATTATGTCTTTGCTGTATTTTAGCATAGCAATAATGTTTTTACAGGTTCAGCAACGTTCAAGCACTTTAGCCCATTGTGTGTATTCTTTTTCAGGTACTGCAATGTGTCCTATTTTGCACTTATTGTATGGTGTTTTTAGTAAATTATGCACTTAGCCGGATAGCTAACAGTGAACTTCTTACTTTTCTACCTCATATGGACTGCCTCTGAGGACTGTACGCCGCTGCCTAGCCTCATGTGTGCGTTGTAAGGCGCGGGCACCGACGCCGTGCACGCGCGCGCTTGTAGTCTAATTACGACACTGTCGCTTTAAGACACTTTGTTTTGGTTCAGACACAGGAAGTGGTCATAAGCTCCGACCTTGACCCTGCCTGTGATGTCACTTCCGCCAGGAGGTGATCATGTGCCCATACTTCGAGGCTACAGATGATGTCACATCCGCCAGTCCTGCACAGGAAGCACCGCCCTGTTAATTGGTTGCTTCACTATAAAAACCCCTCAGTATTGGCAGCAGGCGCCGGTGCCTTGTTGTTGCTTTGCTAAGCTAGAGACCCGGTCGCTCTGCTTTGTGACTAGGACCTTGGTTGCACACTAGGTGTAGTCTGTGGTCTAGGCAGGAGTTGTGTTTGTTGGGTTGCAACCTCCTTCGGGAGGCGCGGAACCCTAGTGTGCGCCAGTTTGTGTGTTTGGAGGCCACATTGTGTGTTGGGCTGCAACCTCCTCCGGGAGGCGCGGAACTCGGCACACGTGGTCCGATTGAGAGCTGGGTATCCTGTGCTGGTTCCAGACTGAGCGCATTGAGTGTTTGTGCGCAGTTGCCTTCCGGGCATTGGGGCTCATCCCCTATCCTCCTTCGGGAGCTATCTATTGAGTGCTAGTGCACACGTGCCCTTCGGGCATTGGGGCTCATCCCCTGTCCTCCTTCGGGAGCTTGCCTTTCCGGCTGCTTGGTTCCTGGGTTGCCCTGCTCGGGTGACTCAGGATCTGAGTCCAGTGATCCCCGGTGGCTCTGTCTCAGGGCAGAGTCACTTCTTTATTTAAAAAGGGCTCCTTGGCCTAACAGTAGGCACCGGCCAGGGATCCGCCGGTGCTATGTCTCAGACTCCCTCCATGCAGGCGTACGTTAAACAATGGGAACAACGCATGCAGGAGATGGAGCAACGTGCTGCCGCCATCTCGGCGTCTAGCACGGAATTTCTGTCCACCTTAGACGGTCGGTTGCAGGCCATGGAGCAGCAGGCTGTCGCTACTTCCCACTCCGCTGCTGCTTCGGTATGTCCGCAAGTTCCCGTGGCGATTCACCGACCGCCTAAGTTACCTCTGCCCGAACATTTCCGTGGGGAACAGCAGGAGTGTCGGGGATTCTTAAGTCAGTGCCTGATCCACTTTCAGTTGAACCTGGACAGTTTTTTGGATGACCACACTAAAGTGGCATTCATAATATCCCTCTTGTCCGGGCAGGCACTGGCTTGGGCTACCCCTGTATGGGAGAGAGGTGATCCTTGTGTGGGCTCCCTACCTCTCTTTTTGTCCTGCTTTAGGGAGGTATTTAAGGGACCTGATCCTCTGGTTACCGCCAGCTCCTGTCTTCTGGAGCTACGCCAGGGAACGGACTCGGTTTCACAATACGCCATCCGTTTCCGAACCCTGGCGTCCGAGTTGGCATGGCAAGATGCTCCCTTGCTAGCGATTTTCTCCACCGGCTTAAGTCCGTCCATCAAGGACGAGCTGGCAGGTAGAGAGAGACCAGGTACTCTTCGTGGTCTCATCGATCTGGCCATTAGGATTGACCGCCGTCTGTCCGAACGCCGTCTCGAGCAAGCTACTGAGCGGAGACGGGGTCGGCTAGCTCCGGTATTTTCCAGGCCTGTGGTTCCACCTGAAGAACCTATGGAGATAGACAGACTCGGTCCCCGCAGGTCTGGGGTGGTTTGCTATTTGTGTAAAAAACCAGGCCACATTGCTCCCCATTGTCCTCAGAAGTCGGGAAACGGGCGCACCTAGGGTCAGTGGGAGGTATTCCCCTAGGTGAGATCGCACAAACCTCCACAAAATGCACACTGCCCGTCTTGATCAGGGTAGATGGTAAGACCACGCCAACCAGAGCCTTTATTGATTCCGGTGCTTCTGGTAATTTTATTTCACGTAAGTGGACCCAGAAGCTCGGAATTCCTATCAAACCTCTGGCCACCAGTATAAACATCACTGTGGTGGACGGTTCCAAATTAGGCAGGTGCATCACACACCGCACAGTTCCTGTTGAGATCCAGATAGGAGCCTTACATAAGGAGATCATTTCGCTCCTAGTATTACCTCAGTCTGTGGACCCAATCCTCTTGGGCCTTCCATGGATGAGACTACACGCTCCCACACTGGATTGGACCACCGGTGAGGTCAAACAGTGGGGTCCTTACTGTCTGGACAAGTGCATGACGAGGGTGATCTCTGTAGAGACACCGCCCCTTCCAGCTGAGCTTCAGGGGTTACCTGCGCAATACATGGCTTTTGCTGACGTCTTCTGTAAGAAGGGGGCAGACACTCTTCCCATACATCGTCCTTACGACTGTGCCATCGAGTTGGTGCCGGGGTCTACTCCGCCCCGTGGTAGAGTGTACCCTCTGTCCGTACCGGAGACCGGAGCCATGTCAGCTTATATTAAAGAGAACCTTGAGAAGGGGTTCATACGAAAATCCAGTTCCCCTGCTGGGGCTGGTTTCTTTTTCGTTTCTAAAAAAGATGGGTCCTTGCGACCGTGTATTGACTATAGGGGTCTTAACGACATCACCGTAAAAAATAAATACCCGCTTCCTCTCATCTCCGAATTATTTGATCGGTTTCAGGGCGCAACGGTCTTTTCCAAACTAGACCTGCGCGGGGCATATAACCTGATTCGTATTCGGGAGGGTGACGAGTGGAAAACCGCATTTAACACCAGAGACGGTCATTATGAATACCTGGTTATGCCCTTTGGCCTCTGTAATGCCCCGGCGGTGTTTCAGGACTTCCTGAATGACATATTCAGGGATCTCTTGACTACCTCCGTGGTGGTCTACTTGGACGACATTTTGGTGTTTTCTCGCGACTTATCTACCCACAGGCGCATGGTGAAGGAGGTGTTGCACCGCCTTCGGATTAACCATTTGTACGCCAAATTAGAGAAGTGCGAGTTCGAGAAGACCCAGTTGGCCTTTCTTGGCTACATAGTTTACGCACAGGGGCTTCAAATGGACCCCGATAAATTCAGGTCCATCATGGCTTGGCCCAAACCGCAGTCTTTAAAGGCGGTCCAGAGGTTTCTGGGGTTCGCCAATTATTATAGGAAGTTCATTCCCCATTTCTCTTCCCTGGTGGCCCCTCTCACTGCATTGACTCGCAAAGGGGCTAACCCTAGTAAATGGTCGTCAGAGGCGGAGCACGCCTTCATTGCGTTGAAGGAGGCCTTCCTATCGGCCACAGTGATTCATCGCCCAGACCCCCAACGCCCCTTCTTCGTGGAGGTGGATGCGTCATCGGTAGGGGCTGGAGCTTTTCTCTACCAAAAGGATGGCAAAGGGACTAAACTGTCCTGTGGCTTTTTCTCCAAGGCCTTTAATCCTGCTGAGCGGAATTACTGCATAGGTGATCGGGAGCTACTGGCCATCAAACTGGCTTTAGAGGAGTGGAGACATCTCCTGGAGGGGGCCAGGTTTCCCGTTGTGATCTTCACCGATCACAAGAATCTTTTGTATCTCCAATCTGCTCAGAGGCTTAACGCTCGACAGGCGAGATGGGCTCTTTTCTTTTCTCGTTTTAATTTTGTTTTACACTTTGTGAACGGGGACAAGAATGTCAGAGCGGATGCGTTGTCCCGCTCTTTTGATGCCCATGGTACTGAGCCTGAGGTTCGTCCCATCATTCCTGCAGAAAAGCTTCTACCTGTGAACCCTATTGGTCTGCGCCAGCTGCCTCCGGGTAAGACGTATGTGCCACCCGCTCGCAGAGAGGAGATCCTCTCTTGGGGTCATAACTCTCGTCTGGCTGGACACCCGGGTCCCAAGAGAACGATGGAATTAATTTCTCGGCACTATTGGTGGCCAGGCCTCAGTCGGGATGTTCGGGCTTTTACCCTGGGGTGCACCACCTGTGCCCGTAATAAGCCGGTCCGCCAGAGACCTTTGGGCTTGTTGATGCCGCTGCAAGTCCCTGAGAGTCCCTGGCAGGACATCGCCATGGACTTCGTGACGGGGCTCCCTTCCTCGGAAGGAAATACCGTGGTCTGGATCGTTACTGATCTATTCTCCCATGTATGCCACTTTGTTGCGCTGCCAGGGTTGCCTTCTGCGCCTCACTTGGCGGAATTATTTTTTCGCCACATCTTTCGGTTGCATGGGTTACCGAGGCGAATTATTTCCGACAGAGGTCCTCAGTTTGCAGCTAGGTTTTGGAGGGAGCTGTGCCATCTACTGGGGGTTGATGTGGATCTTTCTTCGGCTTTTCACCCTCAAACTAATGGCTTGGCAGAAAGACTCAACCAATCCCTCCAAATTTACTTGCGACATTTTATTTCCGCAAGGCACGACAACTGGTCTGAGCTGTTGGCCTGGGCAGAATTTGCAGTAAATAATTCTGTGTCCGATGCTGTGGGGAAAACCCCCTTCTTTGTCCAGAATGGACAACACCCCCGCCTTCCTCTTCCTTTACCCGTCACGGCAGAGATGCCCGCTGTTGCGGATTTCGCCGCACATCTGCGAGATGTCTGGCAACAGACCCAGTCCTCCTTGGCTGCTTCCAAGACCAAAATGAAGCATCATGCTGATCGCAGACGTTCCAGCGGTCCGGAGTTCGCGCCTGGAGATCTGGTCTGGCTTTCCTCAAAATACATTCGGCTCTGAGTGGCGTCTTTGAAATTTGCGCCCCGTTTTCTTGGTCCTTTTCGGGTACTGTCCCGAATTAACCCAGTCACCTATCGTATTAAACTGCCTCTGTCATGGAGAGTCGTAAATTCCTTTCATGTCTCTTCTCTCAAACCGGTACGGCTGAATAGGTTCTCTCCTCCTTTACAAGAGGAGCCTGAAACCGTTGAGGCCGAGTACGAGGTACGGGAGATCCTTGACTCTAGGACTATACGAGGTGTCACATCCTATCTGGTGGACTGGGTGGGATTCGGCCCTGAAGAACGGACCTGGGAGCCAGAGGATAATTTGAATGCCCCAGATCTGATTGTGGCCTTTTTGAGGAGGAGGAGGGGCCCTGAGGGGGGGTACTGTAAGGCGCGGGCACCGACGCCGTGCACGCGCGCGCTTGTAGTCTAATTACGACACTGTCGCTTTAAGACACTTTGTTTTGGTTCAGACACAGGAAGTGGTCATAAGCTCCGACCTTGACCCTGCCTGTGATGTCACTTCCGCCAGGAGGTGATCATGTGCCCATACTTCGAGGCTACAGATGATGTCACATCCGCCAGTCCTGCACAGGAAGCACCGCCCTGTTAATTGGTTGCTTCACTATAAAAACCCCTCAGTATTGGCAGCAGGCGCCGGTGCCTTGTTGTTGCTTTGCTAAGCTAGAGACCCGGTCGCTCTGCTTTGTGACTAGGACCTTGGTTGCACACTAGGTGTAGTCTGTGGTCTAGGCAGGAGTTGTGTTTCTTGGGCTGCAACCTCCTTCGGGAGGCGCGGAACCCTAGTGTGCGCCAGTGTGTGTGTTTGGAGGCCACATTGTGTGTTGGGCTGCAACCTCCTCCGGGAGGCGCGGAACTCGGCACACGTGGTCCGATTGAGAGCTGGGTATCCTGTGCTGGTCCCAGACTGAGCGCATTGAGTGTTTGTGCGCAGTTGCCTTCCGGGCATTGGGGCTCATCCCCTATCCTCCTTCGGGAGCTATCTATTGAGTGCTAGTGCACACGTGCCCTTCGGGCATTGGGGCTCATCCCCTGTCCTCCTTCGGGAGCTTGCCTTTCCGGCTGCTTGGTTCCTGGGTTGCCCTGCTCAGGTGACTCAGGATCTGAGTCCAGTGATCCCCGGTGGCTCTGTCTCAGGGCAGAGTCACTTCTTTATTTAAAAAGGGCTCCTTGGCCTAACATGCGTGCGTATGACACAATCGCGAGTCAAAAGTACGCTAAGGATTAGTATGCACTTTTTACGCTAATTCTTATGCATTCAGTTCAGTAACGTACTTTTAACAACACTTTATGTTCATAATTTGTTCAGTAATGTCCGCAAAACAATGATTATTTTTTAATGCAAATTCGACCGAATAAATTCGTGTTAAGAATGAATCTTGTCATAAATTTGTCGATTATTCGTCATAGCAAATTTTTTGATGATTCGCTCATCTCTAATCTCCACATACAGTAGATTGTAAGCTCTTGCAAGCAAGGCCCTCACTCTTGCTCTTTGTAATGTCTAAATATGCTGTATATGTGTGCCTTGTGAAGCTGAAAGTGCTGCGGAGTAAGTTATTATTATTACTAGTTCTATTTAATATGTATACTATATCAATCCCTTGTGAGAAATCATACAAACAGCTAGTAAGGAACTTCTGAAGGGTAACACATAAGTAGTAAAGTGTGTCTTTGTAATGCAACATATGTGCTTGACCACAAAAACATATACATATGAATTCCCTTTCGGCATAATTTATTGATAGTGCATGATAAATATGAATTACTGAACAGAGAAACTGGGAAAAGCAAGAAGAGAAAGTCACTGAATCCATCAAGTGGTCTGCAAAGCACCTTGTGAAATCATATTCACCAATGACATTTTGTGAAATCAATCAAGGTTATGTCATACAGGTTCCAGTTTCATCTTTAAGGCCAGGTGTATCAGTGGAGCACATACTGTAATGCATCTTCCCTAGACATCTTGAGCTCCCAATGCTACTGTGTCAATATTTTCAGTAACCTAAAAAATGGTATGTTAAATCTAAATGTCTCATATCAAGGGATTATCAGAAGGTTATTCAATGTTACTGAGAAAGGAATAGCCTCACTTATTATAAAGAAAGCCTTTGCTATTATAAGATTCTCAACTCATACATATTAAAGTGTTTGTGTGAAGCTGGTAGAACCAGGAAAGCAGCATCAGTTAACTCCTTCACTGCCTCCCAGCTATGTTATGTAGTGTTTTTAGTCTGCCAGCAAGAAGATGTACAGTAATATTGATCGTGGTCAGTTAACGTCCATCTACAATCTCTGCAACAAATGGTCCAATTTCAGCTACCGTAGGTTGGTGAATGGAGCACGACAAAAAAAAAAATTAGGGTGTACCATACATGCTAAAATGAACACCCATAAAAGTTGGATTTTTATTCCTATTTCTGAGCCTACATTGCACAGGAAAGATCACTTGATTCAAGTATGGATTGCTGTTAGTTCCTCTTCAAGAGAAGCATACCTAAAAGGTTATTGATTGGGCCCTGAAGGACACAGTGTTTATTATGGAGGAAGCCGTAGCTGTGTACAAGCGTAATAAATTAATGATAGCTTTGTAAGCATCCATGCTGTGGTGTTGAACTAGTGGGGCAACTGTCAATCTATATGATAATACATCCCAACACTTCATAAAATCAACGATGTGAAAAAAAAACATTTATTTTTCTTGAGCTGAACAGAAATCTGTCAGCCAGAAAGAGCAGGAACTTTACTAAAGTTAACACCTCTGCCTGTCTAATAGACATATTATATTTGTTAAAAGACATCCATCAGGTGTCTTCTTTTTCATAAATGGTGGTGTGACATCTGTTCCACAATGTTTGACAAGAATATCTATTATACTGTTATCTTTTCAGTTGTGGTTTCAGCACTGATTGGTTGCATCTCAAAATTGTGTTGATGTGCATCTCGATGGATGTGTTTCAGCTTTTAATTCCAAGGTTTTGCAACAAGTGACAGGCAAGTACTGTCGGCAGTACAAATCAATGGCTGCTGATAAGCACCCATATAATGGGTGGGACAAGACAGCCTTTCAGTGTAGTAGGTATGCACAGCGGACAAATTACAGAAGCAATAACCTCATTCATAATCACATGAACATAGAAAAGTGAAATTAATTTGTGACTTGCTCTGGTTCCCAGTAGAAAGGTGTCGAATATAGCAAACTATCACAATTGGCATTTACAACTGACAATTCACAAAAGGGTCTTAGAACTTAATGGCATGAAAACTTCATTACATTAAGCTGTTCTTGTGCCTACTTTCAAATGTTAAGTGGATAGAAAAGGATGTTTGCATGCCCACTTGTGTTCTGGCACATTTCAAATCATTGAGATTGCTCTGCAATTTCATGGACATTTATCATACATCTAAAAGCTTTGCTTCATTTCTATGGGTTCATGCTTATGGCATTTGAAAGTTTAAAGGAAGCTAGCTTAACATTGGATTTAAATGTGATTTTCTATACATATTGCCATGGAGACAACCTTTGTGTGCCTCTGATTAAAGTAATGCTTAGGAATGCATGTTGGTACACTCCATTGCTAGATATTGTACTAAATTATAATGAAGTATGCAAGATCATGTACAGAGCATCTGCAATAATGAAGTACTGGGATACACTTTAAGCAATTATTTATATATCTACATGTGCATATAAGCTATTGTTTAAAACAGCTTCGATATAAAAATGTTAAGGAAGGATTTAGTGTGGTCCAAAGCCAATGTGTGTCATAATTAAAGGGATTGCCTGAGATAGTTAAAACATTGTGCAAGGGGGGGGGGGGGATATTAGTGAAACAAAATAAAAAATAAAAAAAAAACAAATAAAAATTACTTACCTTCATGCCACAGCCACTCCTCCAGACTGATCTCTGTTTTCTTGGCTGCAGAGTTGATGAGCCTGGATACTTCTGAAGCCAGTAATTAGGTGCAGCGATCATGGGTTATAAGGGCACAGAACTACTGCAGCCAAGTAAACAGATATGGAAAAAAGAACTGGAGGAGTGGCACTGGCCAGTGAGGGAACAATAAGTAATTATTGTTTTATTCTTGTATCATACTATCTCCTCTTGCGCAATTTTTTGAACAAAGTTGGGCAACCCCTTTAAAGAGGTTTTTTTATTTTACGTATTTATCATATATCCACAGGACCCCCTCCAATTCCAAAAATAGGGGTTTCTGAGTTTCTTGTGTCAAAGGAGCGGAAGTGCACATTTGACCTCAACTCCATTCACTGTCTATGGAAATGATGGAAAAAAGTGCAATACTTGGTCATCATGCGCACTAATGCTCTATTCGCACAGGGCACTCGGAAACCTACCATTCTTAAGATTGCTAGCAGTCTCATATGATTGGACCACCAGCAATCATTTATCATTTATCTTGTGGGAATTAAATGGAACCCATTGGCCGCCATATATAATAGATGATAATAGATGACCATGATGAATAACCAGAGTGGTAGTGTCACGACAGGGAAACAAGGGATAGTGTGCCCTGTCTGAACCCCACCTCTTTCCCTGCCTACTTACAGTAGATGCCCTAGGCGACAAAACCGTAACTTGGAGACGGTCCCTATGCTGAGTACGTGCACAGGGTAGGGAAGGGAACACAGGGAAAGACGAACACAGACAGAAACAAACACAATAGCAGAATCGTCAGCAAGCCAAGTCAAGAACAGGAGGTCACGTCAAATACCGAGGGGAATCACAAAAGCGTAGTCTAAGTCCAAAGCCAAAATCCAATATACCAATAATCCAAAAGCAAGGTCCAACACACAGCACTGATCTCAGAAGACTAATCACAGGCATCTGAGTGAGGCTGTTGCCATCTTTAAATAGCCCGCCCAGGATCATGTGATGTGGCCAGCATCACATGACCTGAGGCGGAGCAAGCTGTCCAAACAATATGTAAAGTAGCCATGTGGTGTGATCAGCACCACATGGCTAAACCCAAACAGAGAATTAACTCATGAAGTGCTGGCTGACAAGACCAGCACTTCAATTCCCTATTGCTCGTCTCTAGGGGGGCGGAGAGGTCCGGCGACGTCGTGCAGAGGGAGCGCAACGCCGACCTCGCGTGACAGTACCCCCCCCTTCACGAGGGGCCACCGGACCCTTACCAGCGGGAGCAGGCTTATCGGGATGCTGCAGATGGAACTTTCGGATGAGCGAGTCTGCATGCATCCTGGTCAACGGTACCCAAGACCTATCCTCAGGACCGAACCCCTTCCAATGTACGAGGTACTGGAAGGAATTCCGGACCCTTCTCACATCCACAATTCTGGCAATCTCATGCTCCATTTGTCCTGCTACCTCAACCGGAGGCGGAGACTGTTCCTCAGGACCAACGGGAGCAACATAACGTTTGAGCAAAGACACATGAAAAACATTATGAACACGAAGGGAGTCGGGTAAACATAACCTAAAAGAAACCGTATTGATCACCTTGGTGATCCTGTAAGGACCAATGAAGCGAGGTGCAAACTTATAGGATGGTACCCTCATGTTGAGATTTTTAGTCGATAACCATACCTTATCCCCAACCTTAAAATTCACACCCTTAGAACGTTTTCTATCAGCCTTAGCTTTTTGAACTCCTTGGGCCTTTTCCAGGTTCGACTGAACCTGTGCCCAAACTGTGCACAGTTCTTGAGAAAAATCATTGACCTCTGGGACAACCGACGCAGATGGGGAAAAGGAGCTAAAGCGTGGATGAAAACCCATATTGCAGAAAAACGGCGACATCCCAGAGGATGAATTAACACGATTATTAATTGCAAATTCAGCCAGAGACAGGAATCTGGCCCACACATGTTGGTTATCAGAAACATAACATTTGAGATATTGCTCAACGGATTGGTTAAGACGTTCAGTCTGACCATTGGTCTCCGGATGAAAGGCTGATGAAAAGGACAAAGAGATACCAATCTTATTACAGAACGCCCTCCAGAACCTAGACACAAACTGTACTCCCCTATCAGAAACGATATTCTCAGGAACACCATGTAGTTTGACAATATTATCAATAAACACGGACACCAAGACCTTCGCAGAGGGTAATTTATACAAAGGAATAAAATGACACATTTTGCTGAATCTGTCAACCACCACAAATATCACGGTTTTACCCTCAGAGCACGGCAAGTCCGTGATAAAGTCCATGGACAGATGTGACCAAGGTCTACTAGGTATGGGTAAAGGATGTAACTCACCCATAGGTCGTGTCTTGGAATTCTTGGACCTGGCACAAGTGTTTCACGCAGTTACAAAAGCCTGAACATCTCTGGAGATTGACGGCCACCAATACTGCCTAGAGACCAACTCCTTGGTGGCATTGATGCCAGGATGTCCACACAAAACAGAATTATGGCACTCACCCAGCAGTCGCAACCGCAAATGAGCCGGCACAAACAATTTGTCATTGGGGGTACCAATGGGAGCAAGATGTTGTCCTGCCGAGATTTCAGAAGCGAGGTCAGATGAGGTAGCGGCCACGATGATATCAGCTGGCAGGATGGGCTCAGGAGGGACGTCAGGAGGCTGATACGCCTGGAAACTTCGGGATAAGGCATCGGCCTTAACGTTCTTGCTCCCGGGTCTGAAGGTAACACAAAAATCAAAACGAGTAAAGAACAAAGCCCACCTCGCTTGTCTAGGATTCAATCGCTTAGCCGATTCTAGAAACATTAAATTCTTATGATCTGTGAGGACCGTAATGCGGTGAAATGCCCCTTCTAAAAAATGACGCCATTCCTCAAATGCCCACTTGATTGCAAGTAAACTCCCTATTCCCAATATCATAATTCCTCTCGGCAGGAGAGAACTTGCGGGAGAAGAAGGCGCATGGCATAAGATTAGTTAAGGTGGAAGACCCCTGGGACAGTACAGCCCCCACACCATCCTCAGACGCATCCACCTCAACTACAAAAGGCTTACTTTGATCAGGCTGGACCAACACAGGAGCATTAATAAAACACTGCTTTAACCTTTCAAAGGCCTCAATAGCTGCAGGGGGCCAATTGACCAGATCAGCCCCCTTGCGAGTCAAATCCGTAATGGGTTTGGCTACCACTGAAAAATTTTTGACAAATTTACGATAAAAATTAGCAAACCCCAGAAATCGCTGGAGCGCCTTCAAAGAGGAAGGTCGCACCCAATCCACAATGGCCTGTACTTTAACTGGGTCCATTTTGAAAGAAAAAGGGGTGAGAATGTATCCCAAAAAGGCCACTTCCTGAACACCAAAGGTACACTTTTCCCCTTTAACAAACAACTTGTTTTCACGCAACACCTCCAGCACTTGCCTGGTGTGAGATACGTGACTCTCCCAGTCTGCAGAAAAAATCAGGATGTCATCAATATAGACAATTACAAATTTCCCAATAAATGGTCTAAAAATGTCATTGACAAAGTTTTGGAAAATTGCCGGAGCGTTACTTAACCCAAAAGGCATTACCAAGTACTCATAATGACCCTCCGGGGTATTAAATGCAGTTTTCCATTCGTCCCCCTCACGAATCCTGATTAGGTTGTATGCCCCCTTCAAATCCAGCTTGGTGAACCAACAGGCCCCCTGGACCTGATTCAGCAAGTCAGGAATAAGGGGCAATGGGTATCTGTTTTTAACAGTGATTTTATTGAGCTCCCTGTAATCGATACAGGGCCTCAATCCTCCATCCTTTTTACCAACAAAGAAAAAACCTGCCCCCATGGGAGAAACTGAAGGCCGGATGTGACCCTTGGCCAGACTCTCTTTGAGATAATCCCTCATGGACTGACGTTCAGGAGTAGAGAGATTATAAATGCGACCTTTGGGATATTTGGATCCCTCAATAAGGTCGATGGCGCAATCATATTGCCGGTGAGGAGGGAGGAACTCAGTCTCGGACATGGAAAACACGTCCGAAAATCGCCAATATACTTGGGCAAGGAAAGAGACTCAGTGGTACCTCCCAACTGCAATACTGATCTACAACATTTGTCACAATTCATTCCCCATTTTTCCAATTCACCTACCGACCAGTTGATCACAGGGTTGTGGTCCTGTAACCAAGGCAGACCTAAAACAAGGTCGGCAGGTAAATCCTTTAATACAAGGAAGGAGCAAGTCTCAGTATGGGTAATTCCTACAGTTAATACAACCTCAGGAGTACAAAACTCCACTCTCCCATTATTCAATGGAGTGGAATCCAGTGCGATAATTTGAATTACCTCCCTTAAAGGAATTATAGGCACACCCACAGATTGCACAAAATCATAATCAATAAAATTAGCAGCAGAACCTGAATCCACAAATGCTTCACCGGATCTCTTGAGTTGGTTATAAGAAATGGAAATAGGTAACAAGATTTTCTTTCTTACCACCGCAGGGGGTACCTTACTTCCAGGAACAGACCTTTTTGAGAGCAGAAGTCTTGGACACTGCTGGAGCCAGTGGTTCATCTCACCGCAGTAAAAACAGGACCCTCTCAGGCGTCTCTGATCCCTCATAGTAACTCCCAACTGCATAGGCTCCTCCTGGACCTTGATAGGAGACGGGCTCTGAAGAGGAACTTCGGACAACACGACAACTTGAGGGGCAACAGAACGTTCCTTTTGTCTCTCCCTAAAACGTCGGTCAAGTTTGATAACTAAGGTCATAGTCGCCTCTAAGGTGTCAGGAGTAGGATAACTAACTAGTAAATCCTTCAGATGGTCAGACAGTCCCACCCTAAACTGGCTTCTCAAAGCAGGGTCATTCCATTTAGAGGACACACACCATTTTCTGAACTCAGCACAGTAATCCTCAACTGGACGGTTACCCTGCCGAATGTCTCTGAGCTGAGTTTCAGCTACAGCGGCCAAGTCAGGTTCTTCATATAAAAGACCTAGGGCCCGGAAAAAAGCCTCCACAGACAACAGACAAGGGGAGTCAGGTGGCAATGAGAAAGCCCACTCCTGCGGATCACCTTGCAGCAAGGAAATAATTATTCCTACCCGCTGCTGCTCAGAACCCGAGGAGTGTGAGCGTAAACGGAAATATAATTTACAACTTTCCTTAAAGGAACGGAAAGTCCTTCGGTCCCCAGAAAACCGATCGGGCAATTTTACATGGGGTTCAATATTGGGGTTTGGCATGGAGGGAACGACTGCGGGTGCAGTCCGCAGCTGCTCCTGATGTTGGAGTCTCCCGGCCAAATCCTGGATCATCTGAGCCATGTTACTCATCTGGTCCGTGAGTACTCGCAACGGCTCCATTAGGTATGGCCTGTGATTCTGTCACGACAGGGAAACAAGGGATAGTGTGGCCCTGTCTGAACCCCACCTCTTTCCCTGCCTACTTACAGTAGATGCCCTAGGCGACAAAACCGTAACTTGGAGACGGTCCCTATGCTGAGTACGTGCACAGGGTAGGGAAGGGAACACAGGGAAAGACGAACACAGACAGAAACAAACACAATAGCAGAATCGTCAGCAAGCCAAGTCAAGAACAGGAGGTCACGTCAAATACCGAGGGAATCACAAAAGCGTAGTCTAAGTCCAAAGCCAAAATCCAATATACCAATAATCCAAAAGCAAGGTCCAACACACAGCACTGATCTCAGAAGACTAATCACAGGCATCTGAGTGAGGCTGTTGCCATCTTTAAATAGCCCGCCCAGGATCATGTGATGTGGCCAGCATCACATGACCTGAGGCGGAGCAAGCTGTCCAAACAATATGTAAAGTAGCCATGTGGTGTGATCAGCACCACATGGCTAAACCCAAACAGAGAATTAACTCATGAAGTGCTGGCTGACAAGACCAGCACTTCAATTCCCTATTGCTCGTCTCTAGGGGGGCGGAGAGGTCCGGCGACGTCGTGCAGAGGGAGCGCGACGCCGACCTCGCGTGACAGGTAGTTGCTCTATGCAATACATGTTTATTCTGGCTAAAACTACTATAACTGTGTATGCATTTGTAAAAAAATATATATTTATACATAATTACAACCATATCAACCTACTACAATAAAGTGATCACGTTATTCATTTGTATGGTAAAAAATGCTTATGAATGGCAACTGTTTAATAATTCTATTTAATAATTGATTCTATTTAATGCTGTTTCTTGTGTATAAGATTAATAGGAGACTGTATTAATTTTACGTACTATTATACGTGACATAACCTCAGCTCATCTCTTTTATATTGTTTATAACTTTTATTAAGAGTTGTATTTAAATCTTGCATTTACCCGGGAAAACATATTAAACAGCCCTGTCAAGATTATTTGATGATTTGAATCATGTAACAATTAAACAGCATCCCATAATAGCATTCATACAATGCCAGGTGAAATAACTACAAAGAGAACGTCTAAAACACCCAGGAGGGAGCAGTTGATCACATCATTCACTACCAGAAAGCGTTAGTACTTCAATTTCAGCTTTCAAGTGATTGCTGTTTTAGGAAGTGATTAACTATAGAAAATGCTAAATGTGAGTAGGCAGAAAGTGAGAAAATTAAAAATGTATAACTCAGACTAGAACTACTGAGTGAGCAAAAAGCCTATTGTATTTTTATAATGAATTTCAATTAAAGCCAGCTTTAACTAGGTCCTGACTGCACTGGTGGGAAAGAATATTATTTGTGCCCAAATACACACAGAAGACTCTAACGGTAATAATATTATTTGCTGATATTAATAGTAGAGATGAGCGAGTAGTGAAATATTCGAAATTTCGAAATTCGATTCGAATAGACCGCGAAATTCGACTATTCGACCAGATATCGAATCCCATTAAAGTCTATGGGGAAAAAATGCTCGCCACTTGGAAATCTCAATTCGACCACTTGGAGGTCACCAAGTCCACCCTGGAACCTCAGAAAAGGATGCCAACACTGCTGGAATGCAACTAGGACAGCAGGGGAAGCATGTCTGGGTGCATATAACGCGCCCAAGTCGCACTATTACGCCACTATCACAGCCTCTCAACAATACACTCCAAACACAATATAACCTCTCTGTAAAGTGAGACCATACAAGGAAACCTTCTTTCCTCTACATTGCCATGGACCCCAAGCCAAACTAGACAAAAAGAAGATGAAATTCTGCACCCCTTAAAATCACGTTGCCTATGACAACCACAGATGGCATAGGCAAGGGGGAAAGCAAATAGACCCCACCCCTAATTGTCATTGTGTGTGTGTGTGAGATGTGGTCAGACATGTCTTCTTTAAAATGTAAAAACAACTCAAAAACACATGCAGAAGCCTTAAAATGCCCAAATTGTTGGCGCTTGAGATGTCAGTGACCCGACCTGGCCCAGTGTCATGTCTAGCAGGGTAAAGCAGTGGGGATGTTGAGGGATGCATAGGACCGCAAAAGGCAGGAAGAGGCCGTGGGCTGGCCAGAGGCTTATGAAAATTTTGTGGAGGCCCAAGAGGTGAGACGTCTTAAAATTGTGTGGAGGCCTAAAGAGGTGAGACCTCTTAAACATTTTGTTAGAAGCCCCAAGGAGGTGAGACCTGCTTAAAATTATGTGGAGGCCCCAAGAGTTGAGACCTCTTAAAATTAGTGGTGGAGGCCAAGAGGAGACCG
>ONZH01017044.1:0-29283 GCA_900303285.1 Rhinella marina
TCCCTGTCTAACACTGGCCAGGTCACATGTCACCGGGTGCTTTATAGCACCCGATGACGCGTTCCCGGACAGCCAATCAGTGTAATGCCAGTAGCTAACATGGCTACTGGCATTACACTGAATGCCATACCTCCCCGCACGCTAACTGTACCTAATGATGTTAACTGCATTTGTAATCACTACGAAATCTGTAAAATTTAAGACAAAATATATATTTTTATATTTTGGGGGTTTTACGTTTGAGAAGCCTATTCTATTTTAATTCTTTGAATAGGATATTTTATAGCCCTGTTCAGTTATTGACCCAAACTAATATATCATACTATGTAAAACTGTATAGCTTTATGTATTTTGCTCTGAATAAAATAAAACCCAAATTATACTAGACATAAACCATACTTAGTGATTTATAGGGCTATCCATTGTGCATTAAAGTTAACAAAAAACATCTCTCATTATATGAGAGTTATTTAAATGGATGCTAGCAATTCTCTTTTTTCATAGGCTGCAATTAAAGAAACCTTTCAATGCTAATTCTCCCTTTTGGCTAGCATTTGTCACATAAAATCTGTCTTTTACGGCATTAGGTTATTATTGGCGTAAACAAATAGCAGAAGCAATATTATAAGTCAATAGACTATACAGCTGTATATTATTGCTCATTGGAATTTCCCTGCAGTAAAATGAAAATTGGATCACATAATAAGGAAAAGGGAGAGATTTCTGCTTTGCAAAATCAGCAGTATAAAAGATCAGGACTTGATCAGAGTATGTTCTTTGCAGCTGTAATTAGGCGAGAGCTTTAAGGTCAGCAGTGCTGAAGTATTCATAAATCTCTGCCACGCAAGGCATACCTGTCTTCATAGAAATTTAGTAAGACATCAACCTTGGAGCTTCTTGCACCAATTTTACTTCTTGAGCAAAAAGAAATTATGGCTTTCTGGACCATTAGAAATAGCACGAATAGTAATCTGATCTGGGAAATGATGATAAGAACATATTTTCTCTTTATCATTGCACAAAATATACTGTATTTACTAGATAAGTAAATGATTCACATTAATTTATTTACATTGAAATGTAAAAGAGATAGCAGTTGCTTAAAGAGTAGAGATGAGCGAGCACTAAAATGCTCGGGTGCTCGTTATTCGAGACAAACTTTTCCCAATGCTCGGGTGCTCGTTTCGAATAACGAACCCCATTGAAGTCAATGGGAGACTCGAGCATTTTTTGCAGGGGACCAAGGTTCTGCCTAGGGAAGGCTGGGTGAAAACCTGGAAACCTCAGAAAATGATGGAAACACCACGGAAATGGACAGGAAACAGCAGGGGCAGCATGCATGGATGCCTCTGAGGCTGCCTAATCCCACCATTACCCCAAATTCTCAGGCAACAGCCTGGTGGTTACCCTCATGGCAATTGTGCTCACCCAGACCAAGAAAGGCGAGGCACATGCCCATCACATGTTAGGGAAGCACCCAACTAGGTGCAACGAAGGTCCATCACCGCCAATTTTCAGGGACACGGTAATGGTGACCCACTTAAAAATGCTGCCTGACAACTTGGCAGTGAACCGCTGATTGTCTGTCTTTCAATAAGATTGCAGTGTAAAGCATGGTGGTGAGCCTCAGTAATAAGATTGCAGTGTAAAGCATGGTGGTGAGCCTCAGTATGACTTTTTAGATGGAGTTTGCATGTGGTCACGTACTCCCTGGAAACCCATAGTCACCCCTTCTCTGATGTGCTACCCCAGAACATTCTGTGTCCCAATTCGCAAGACCTTTTGTAGTCTCCGTGTGCTGACAGTGGGGATTTACCAGTGTTGTCTGAGGAGGTGGTGGACAATGGCGAGACACAGGTGTCAGGGGGTGAGTTAGCTGTATGGGAAGCAAGTTACAGTGGGGACTCCTTGGGGGGGACTTTCTCATGATGGGACAGATTCAATTGTGTTTAGAAAGGCTGATGGGCTTCCGTCAGCACTGTGTGTATAGAACCCCATGGCCTTTCATAAAAATAGTCTGGCGATGACCCCAAGGCAATTTTCAGGGACACGGTAATGGTGACCAACTTAAAAATGCTGCCTGACAACTTGGCGGTGAACCCCTGATTGTCTGTCTTTAAATAAGATTGCAGTGTAAAGCATGGTGGTGAGCCTCAGTAATAGGATTGCAGTGTAAAGCATGGTGGTGAGCCTCAGTATGACTTTTTGGATGGAGATTGCATGTGGTCACGTACTACCTGAAACCCCATAGTCACCCCTTCTCTGATGTGCTACCCCAGAACATTCTCTGCCCCAATTCGCAAGACCTTTTGCTGTCTCCGTGTGCTGACAGTGGGGATTTACCAGTGTTGTCTGAGGAGGTGGTGGACAATGGCGAGACACAGGTGTCGGGGGGTGAGGTAGTTGTATGGGAAGCAAGTTACAGTGGGGACTCCTTGGGGGGACTTTCTCATGATGGGACAGATTCAACTTGGGTGGATCAGGCACAGGAACAGATCTTTTTTTTTTTTTTTTGTGTGTTTATTTAACTTTTATTTAGCACAAATAACCAAAGAGATATTTATTCGTTCTCTTCGCTGCGCAGTATGGCTTTGGGGTTCGTCACTTTGATGGCGAGCTATGCCGCTCTCTCCACAATGGTCTTTCGGTTCTTTGAGGAGACGTTGAGGAGA
Organism: Rhinella marina; assembly: GCA_900303285.1. Classification (NCBI taxonomy): domain Eukaryota; kingdom Metazoa; phylum Chordata; class Amphibia; order Anura; family Bufonidae; genus Rhinella; species Rhinella marina. The sequence goes on from ONZH01017044.1 coordinate 2,673, forward strand.
TCAGTGAAATTCAGTGAATGACGACGCAGGACCCCAACTTAAAAATTTAGCATCAACCGGTACAGTCGTAAATTATGAGCTTGATCTAGTGTGGCATGTGTTCTCTGTATTCTTCTCAGTTTATTACCGTATATGGCAGCTATCCGGAAAAATAGTTTGGAGAGAGAGAAAGATAGGAAAAAGACGTAAATTGTTTGGAGAGAGGGCCTGTAGGTGGACCTCCGGAAAAATTGTTTGGAGAGAGGGCCTGTAGGTGGACCTCCGGAAAAATTGTTTGGAGAGACGGCCTGTAGGTGGACCTCCGGAAAAATTGTTTAGAGAGACGGCCTGTAGGTGGACCTCCGGAAAAATTGTTTGGAGAGAGGGCCTGTAGGGGACCCTCCTGAAAAATTGTGCTAAAAGAGTGCCAGTTGGACCTCTAAAAAATGGTGTTTTTTTAGTCAGCGTTAGGCAAAGACGACATGGAGGAGGAGGAGTAGGAGGAGTAGAGAAGAGGAATCGGATACATAGGTAATGTTAATCTTTAGCTGCTTTCCCCCGGAGATTTGAATTCCGGTGAAATCCAGGCTTTGTTCATTTTAATAAGCGTCAGCCTCTCAGCGCTGTCAGTTGACAGGCGTGTACGCTTATCGGTGATGACGCCACCAGCTGCACTGAATACCCGCTCTGACAGCACGCTAGCGGCAGGGCAGGCCAGCACCTCCAAGGCGTACAGCGCCAGTTCAGGCCACGTGTCCAGCTTTTAAACCCGGTAGTTGTATGGAGCAGAGTGATCACGAAGGACGTTGCTATGGTCAGCTAGGTACTCCCTCACCATCTTTCTGTACAGCTCCCCCCTACTCTGCCTAGACTGGGGATAGGTGACAGTGTCTTGCTGGGGTGACATAAAACTGGCAAAGGCCTTGGAGAGCGTTCCCCTGCCAGTGCTGGACAAGCTGCCTGCTCGGCTCCTCTCCCCCGCTACTTGGCCCACAGAACCATGCCCTCTGCCGCTAGCGGCGTCAGATGGGAAGAATTGTTTCAGCTTGTGCACCAGGGCCTGTTGATATCTATTCACTCTCATACTCCTTTCCTCTGCAGGGATGAGAGTGGAAAGGTTCTGCTTGTACCGTGGGTCCAGGAGAGTGAACACCCAGTAATCGGTGTTTGAAAAAATGCTTCTAACGCGAGGGTCACGGGATAGGCAGCCTAACATGAAGTCTGCCATGTGCGCCAGAGTCCCAACACGTAAGAATTCCCTCTCCTCACTGGCCTGACTCTCCATTTTCTCCTCCTCCAAGTCCTCCTCTTCAGCCCATACACGCTCAAGAGTTAAGGACTGAGCACTGGTACCCTCTACTGTCTCGCCGACATTCTCCTCCTCTTCCTCCTCATCCTCATCCCCCTCCTCCGATACATGCCGAGAAACAGACCGGAGGGTGCTCTGACTATCAAGCGACGTATCTTCCTCCACCGTCTCTTGTGACAAACGCAAAGCATCCAACTTGATGCTGAGCAGTGAGTTTTTCAACAGGAAAAGCAGCGGGATGGTGAGGCTGATAATGGCGGCATCGCCGCTGACCATCTGTGTTGACTCCTCAAAGTTGCTCAACACCTGGCAGACATCCACGTCCACTCCTCATTGTAGACTTGAGGAATCTTACTGACCTGACTACCAGTTCTGGTGGAAGTTGACATCTGGCAGTCTACAATCGCTCTGCGCTACTGGTAAACTCTGGATAACATGTTGGGGTATGTCTTGAGGAACCGCTGAACTATGAGATTGAACACGTGGGCCAGGCATTGCACATGTGTCAGTCTGCCGAGTTGCAGAGCCGCCACCAGGTTACGCCCGTTGTCACACACAACCATGCCTGGCTTGAGGTTCAGCGGTGCCAGCCACAGATCGGTCTGCGCCGTGATGCCCTGTAACAGCTCTTGGGCGGTGTGCCTTTTGTCACCTAAGCTCAGCAGTTTGAGCACCGCCTGCTGGCGCTTACCCACGGCACTGCTGCTGCGCCTAGAGCTACCGACTGAAGGCGCCGTGCCCACGGATGGTAATTTGGTGGAGGAGGAAGAGGAGGAGGGGTCGGAGGAGGAGGAGGCATAGTACGTCTGAGAGAACGTGACCAAGGTAGGCCCCGCAATCCTCGGTGTGGGCAGTACATCAGCGGCCCCAGAGTCATTCTCTGTCCCAGCCTCCACCAAGTTAACCCAATGTGCCGTCAGTGAGATATAGTGTCCCTGCCCGGCAGCACTTGTCCACGTGTCCGTGGTTAGGTAGACTTTCGCAGAAACAGCGTTGGTCAGGGCACGGATGATGTTCTCTGACACATGCTGGTGTAGGGCTGGGACGGCACATCGGGAAAAATAGTGGCGGCTGGGGACCGAATACCGAGGGGCAGCCACCTCCATGAGATTGCGAAAGGCCTCGGTCTCTACCAGCCTATAAGGCAGCATCTCCAGGCTCAGCAATTTGGAGATGTGGACGGAGGGCTTGGGCATGTGGGTGGGTGGAACTGTATTTCCTCTTGCGCTCCAGCGTCTGCTGTAAAGACAGCTGAACGCTGCGCTGGGACACATTGGTGGACACTGTGGAGGATCGTGGAGGCGAAGGTGTGGTTTTCCGGCGGGAGGCGCTCGTGCCGGGGTCCTGGGCAGGGGGTTGACTAGCAGAGGCAGCGAGTGAAACAGGGGAAGGAGCAGTGGTGTGACCCGCAGGAGGTGGTGAACGGCCTTGGTTCCACTGAGTGGTGTGTTTAGCACTCATATGCCTGCGCATGCTGGTGGTGGTTAGGCTAGTAGTGGTGGCACCCCTGCTGATCCTGGTGTGGCACAGGTTGCACACCACAGTCCGTCGGTCATCCTCACTTTCTTTAAAGAACCTCCAGACTTGCGAACATCTAGGCCTCGCCACGGGAGCTTCACCACGTGAAACAGTTGCTGCTGATGCACCAGCTCTGGCCCTGCTTCTCCCTCTGGCCACATCACTGCCTCTTCCAAAATGTTCTGATGCAGCACTCGCCTCCGCCTCAGAAGCACTGTCTTCACTCGGCTTATCAACCCAGCTTGGGTCAGTCACCTCGTCATCCTCCGATTCCTCAGTCTGCTCCCCCCTCGGACTTCCTGCCCTGACAACACTTCACCACTTTCTGACAACCGTGTCTCCTCATCGTCCGACACCTCTTTACAAACTTCTTCCACTAACTCAACATTGTCATCATCATCATCATCATCACCCACAGACTGCGACAGTTGGAAAACTTGGGCATCGGAAACGAGGTCAGCAGCAACCTGAGAAGTGGTTTGTGACTCTGGGAAGGGTCCAGAAAACAGTTCCTGAGAGTATGCCGGATCGCATTCCAAATTTTCCTGGGAGGGGGCAGACTGGGGGGAAGGAGGTTGAGGTGGAGGAGCCAGAGGAGTGCTCCCTTGGGTAACGTGGGTGGACTGCGTGGAAGACTGACTGGTGGACAAATTACTTGAAGCATTGTCCGCAATCCACGACATCAGCTGTTCGCACTCTTGTGGTTTCAACAGTCCTCTACCAGGTGTCCCTGTAAGTTGAGACATGAAGCTAGGGAGTGTAGCTCTGCGGCGTTCCCCTGCTCCCTCATCAGCAGGTACTGTCTCACCCTGCCCAGGACCACGGCCTCTGCCCCCTGCAGTAATTGAATGCCCACGCCCACGCTCTCGTCCTCAACCCTTAGCCCTGGGGTTCAACATTTTCTGTATATAAGTGTATTATATAAAAAATAAAAAATAAATGGGCCTGCTGTACTGAAACCCACAAACTTGTTCAGTCTGGTTGAATTAAGTGACGTGCAGAAAGTGTCACCTGGACAGAAAATACGGATTGTAGTGAGTGTACTGAACTGTGACAGACAGAATGGTTCCACACTGCTGTGTGAAATGGATTTGTATCACTGGGCTAAAACAACATAAAAACTATTTTTAAAAAAAAAAAATTTTTAAATATTTTTTTTGTAGTTTTGTTTTTTTTTGGAACGTGACGTGCAGAAACTATCGTAGAGCTAACTGACACCCTGCTGACGGTGGCTATTTTGACTGCGACCCAGACAAATGTCGCACAGAGATTTTTGGGATCAAGCTATATACGTGACAGCAAAAGACCTGGTTGTATTAAGTGATGTACAGAAAGTGTCACCTGGACAGAAAATACGGATTGGAGTGAGTGTACTGAACTGTGACAGACAGAATGGTTCCACACTGCTGTGTGAAATGGATTTGTATCACTGAGATATAACATTAAAAAAAAAAAAAAAGGGGGTTATATATGGCGATAGCTGCACTACTAGTGGCAGCCAGCCAGCCAAGCCAGGAGACAAAAAAAAAATTCTTGTAGCCCTTAGAAGGGCTGTTGGGTTCTTTGTGGGTGATTCCTGCCTAACAGAGAACTAAATGCAGGCCCTAACACTCTCCCTGAAACGCATCAGCTCTATCCCTAACGACATCCAGACAGCATCTGAGCCGAGCACCGCGGCCAGTCAATAGTATATTCCAGGGTCACCTGATCAGGCCAGCCAACCCCTGCTATCGACATGTAAGGGCCCCACGTGATGCTGGGTGAACCGCAGAGTCTCCTGGCTTGTGATTGGCTTGAGTTTATAGGCGCCAAAAATGCACGATACGGAAGTTGCCATTTCCTCGAGCATGGTGAGATACTCGTCCGAGCATCGAGCACTTACGAGTACCCTAATACTCGAACGAGCACCAAGCTCGGACGAGTATGCTCGCTCATCTCTATTAAAGAGTAATGTCATGACAAAATACAGTGTAATCTGAAGGCAGCAATGGAGCAATAGAGCAAGGGAACATGAGCAGATTGATATAGTGTTTTGTAGGAAAAGATTCAGTAAAACTTGTACTTGATAAATTTATATCTCTGATTTTTTTCAACCAGCCACATGGACAGTTATGAGTGACTGACAGCTGTCGCTGTATACCCACTTACACAGGCAATACTATAAATCACTCATACCACCTTCCCTGTGTACATCTTATCAGTGACTGAAAGTTATCTATGTATACACACTTACGCAGAATTTGCTATCAATCACTGATAACACCTCCCCCATTGTCATGAATCAGCAGGTGTGAACCCACTGTGCCATGCATCCTACCTCCTCTAAGGGTGTTGTCTAAGTGAACCCCTCGTTCTTCACAGTACCCCTGGTGGTGGAGATCAGCTTTTCCGAGAGGAACACCAGGTTGCCACCTCTTGAGGAGGATTGGCACACAAGACAGATGGTCCAGGCAGACTAGAAGGTACCCTAGGTACTGACATGGTAGCAGGCAGAGTTGTAACTGGGAACAACATCGCAGGACCGAAGGATGAGGCAGAGGCGACATCAAACAAGCAATAGGTCAGGGCAGGCGGCATAGGTAAGGTCAGGCAGTCTGGGTTGGCAACAGGAGAGTCAAGGGAAGCAGGCAGGAATAAAACAGGTAATGGAGTCCAGGAACACAAGCATGGGTCAGGTACACAAAAACACAAGCAGATAAATCATCAACTTTTGCAGGATACAAGGACCTTGACACTGAGGCATCTGGGAAGGGGGCCTCAGCCACTTATATACATGCAGGAAGGGCTAGCGAGGTCACATGATCTAACCTATAAAGCACAGGAAGTGACACGCGCCGTCCCTTAAGGAAGAGCTGCATGGAAGAAGCAGCAAGCATGCTTTGGCCAGGGCTGAAGGGAAACTGTAGAGTGGATCCCAGAACAAACCGTACCTGCAAGGACAGCCCAGGACTGCAGCGGTGAATGGAGAGGCACAGGCAGCAGATCACCACTGACCATGGCACACAGGACCGCAGCGTTAAGAAGGAGAACAGCAGCGCACAGCCATCGCTGTTACATCCATGTACAAATATCAGTGATTGACAGCTATCTCTGTATACACACTTACACAGAGAATGCTATCAATCACTGATAGCACCTCCTATGTGTACAGCTATCAGTGACTGATAGCTATCTATGTATACACATTTATACATAGAATGCTATCAGTCACTGATAATACCTAATCTGCAGGGGCGTAGCTAAAGGCTCATGGGCCCTGGTGCAAGAGTTCAGCTTGGGCCCCCCTTCCCTCAGTGCTTTGTGGCCAGGGCGAGGAAAGCACATAGCCTTCGTGCTGCCTGAGGCAAAAATTGAAATGCCCCATGCCAAATTCTTGACATAACCCATTCCCTCCAGCCAGAGGTGTAACTTGACCAGCATGTACTTTCTATAATACCAGTATCTTCTTATGCGGCACAATGGTCTTTGGGCCCCCTCAGGCTCCTGGGCCCGGTAGCGACTGCTACCTCTGCACCCCCTATAGCTACGCCCCTGCTAATCTGTGTACATTAGTGACTGACAACTATCTTTGTCACTTACACAGAGAGTACTATAAATCACTGATAACACCTCCCTGTGTACAGCTATCAGTGACTGACAGCTATCTCTTTATACACACCTACACAGAGAATGCTATCAATCACGGATAACACCTGCACATGTACAACTATCAGTGACTGACAGCTACCTCTGTATACACACTTACAAGGAGAATGCTATCAATCACTGAGAACACCTCACCCCGTGTACAACTATCAGCGACTGACAGCTATCTTTGTATACACACTTAAACAAGGAATGATATCAGTCACTGATAACACTTCCTCTGTGTACAACTATCAGTGACTGACAGCTATCTCTTTATACACACTAACACAGAGAATGCTATCAATCACGGATAACACCTGCCCATGTACAACAATAAGTGATTGACAACTATCTTTGTATACACACTTACACAGAGAATGCTATCACTGATAACACCTCCCAGTGTACAACTATCAGTGACTGACAGCTATCTATGTACACACACTAACACAGAGAATTGTATCAATCACTGATAACACCTCCCCTGTGTACAGCTATCAGTGACTGACAGCTATCTCTTTAGACACACCTACACAGAGAATGCTATCAATCACTGATAACACCTACCCATGTACAACTATCAATGACTGACAGCTAACTCTGTATACACACTTACATAGAGAATGCTATCAATCACTGAGAATACCTCACCCCGTGTACAACTATCAGTGACTGACGGCTATCTCTGTAGACACGCTTACACAAGGAATGATATCGGTCACTGATAACACCTGTCCATGTACGACTATCAATGACTGACAGCTATCTCTTTATACACACTTACACAGAGAATACTATCAATCACTGATAACACCTCCCCCGTGTACAACTATCAGTGACAGCTATCTATGTATACACACTTGTGAAGGTGTGAAGGTAGACCGGTCGAAATACTGAATTTTCCCCTCACAGTGTTATGTCATTTGTAGATACATGTATTTAATGCTATACAAATATATATATATCTCAGCCTTGTAAATGCTTATGCAGCTGTATAGAATGTCAGTGTGTCACAAAGGAATGTGTGTATAATCAAGAACCTTTTTATATTATATTTTTATACTTTGTAACTTTTATAAAGCTTGCGTATAATATATGTATATATTTAACTAGTCCAAGATGGCCCCCGTACTCTTATCAATATGACTTTTTCAAGCTAGTGACGTAGAATGGAATGCAACTTCTATCCAATCAAGGATTATATTGTTTGCTATTTGCATGCTTACGCCCCCTTTCCTTTTTGTATCGAATAAGTACGTGTGTTAATAAAGAAACAAGCCAGAGGCTGTAATGATTTTGCCACAGAAGCACGGCCAAAGGACTTAATACTGGAATCATAAGTCTGTGTTTTGTCCTTAATTATTGTGCGCACCCGTGTTCAAAACAATTCGGAATGACTGACTGAATTCCAGAAAGGACAGGTTTATGTCCACCTCAACAGCTGGCGCCCAAACCGCGGGGCCCCCGAAAGGAGCACCAGGACTCGCTCGGTGTCCCAACCCTCGACCGATGCCACGGGCACCACTCCCTCCCGAAGGGGACTGATCACCCTAACCGACCACGGTAAGTTATATATACACTGTATGTGATAACTTACCTGTGGCTCGAGGGGGGAGTGGTAGTCTGGGGTTTAGGTTTTGTGGAGCCTGAGTGAAACGTCATGTGACCAGACGCCTGGTGGTCTCCGCCGGGGATTCCGGAAACCTACAGCCCCTCAGGAAAGGTCACGTGGGGATTCAGTCAGATCATGTTAGGGACCCAGACTGGCAGCGGCTGTGAGAACACTTTGAAGTAGTGATTTAGGTGGCGCCTGGGTATTCCGACACGTTACGGACCAGTTGCCCAGAGCGTGCGCCTAAAACACTTAGAGTAGTCATCTAGGCGGCGCCTGGGTATACCGCCAAGTTACTCAGAGCGTGCGTCTAGACTAGGGATTTGGGCGGCACCTGGGTATACCGCCAAGTTACCTGGAGTGTGCGCCTGGGATGTTGGTGGCGCCTGGGTATACCGGCAAGTTGCTCAGAGCGTGGGGGCTGGGGTATACCGACAAGTTACCCGAGCCTCAGACCAGTTAGTTAGTTGTTAGTTAGTGCGCTGGGTGGTAACCGTTGTGCCCATTGTTGCAACTCCATCACGGGGGCAGTGTTGATTGCAGTTTGAAGTTTGAAGTTTAGCCGCAAGGGTCGGCCCCTAAATTGGGGAGATAGTAGCGGGTGTCTCTCTCTCCCTGGGGAAATCGTAGTGTGGTCTCTTTCCCCTCCCCCCGTGACTTATTAGCTAGTCGGAGGACGGTTAACTCAGGTTGGCGAACACGGCCGCGCCAATAGGGCACTGTATGCTTCAAGTGTTCAAAAACCCAGCACAGTCTTCTGGCAGGTGCTCAGAATGCTGTCAGTCTGGTGGAACAAAGAAGGCAAAAAGATATGTAAAGGATGTGAAAAGCTTGTTTAAGATAATTGGGATGCCTCCAGGAGGCAGATTATAGCCCAGTGAAAGTTTGATCGATGTAGCGAGAGCCTTCTATAGAACTGCTTCAAATCAGGGAAAAAAAAAAAAAAGAGAAAAAAGATGGACTGTGGAAAGTGAATTGAAGGGAGAAGGGAAGTGATTAGAAGTGTAATAGGTTGGTACAGGAAAAAAATGGTTGATATGGTTTATGTAAGTGACTCATAGAAAGCTGCAAAATGGCGGATTTGGGAAAAGAAAGGAAAAAAAAAAGGATTTTCTTCAGTGTTAGCTCAGCTTTGCAGTTTGCAGTTTCAGCCCCCCCTTTGGAATTTATGACTATGATAATCCACTTGTTATGTCTGTGTGGACCAGAAATCTGACCTTGTGTGTTGCCAGAGAACCGACTAGTAGATGAAGGTCACACAGCCAAGTTAACTGTGAGCGATATCTGCTCTACTGATGTGATGATGAGGCCAAATTAAGGGTTAAGTTGAGAATGGAAGAAATCATCACTCACAGGGGAAAGTTTGCTGTGGCATTAGGCCAAAAAGGAGTGAACGCTGGACATTCGGCCTTGAATTTACATTATATTCTAGATTTTGTGAAAAGAGAACAATGCGAGCAGAAGCGGAGAATTATTAAAATATAAGAAATTAGTCTGGGCAGAAATGTATAATGAAAAGACAAATGATTACTTTTACATGCCGTCAGCACGGCCCCTAAAATGGCGCAGGAGGACCCAACCGCGCTCCTGCAGACACATCCCCCGCTAGCCCCCTCAGTCTCTCTCTTCAGAGGGGTGGACCTGTGAAGTACGTCAGTGCCAAAACCACGCCCGCGGCTCACCTCTTTGTATTCAGTTATCACACAAGATGGCACGTCCTACGCGTCCCAATTTCCGTTCCAGCAGCCATCTTAACTAATCCCATTCCCACTCCGGTGGCCATCTTAACTCCTGCAACTTCCTTTCCAGGTGGCCATCTTAACTGAGGGAACATCAGTCCCTGCCCAGCAGCCATCTTAGTTACTGGTATTCTCCATGACACGGCTATAAGTGGGAAACAATGCACATAGATGCAAGTAGAAGCATAACGAGTACTCGACTTAGTAAATGAAGGATATACATATACCTGTAATTAGTTAATATTGTTTAATTAGAAATCAGAGATTTTATAAATTAATAACTTTCCTTTTTCTCTTTCTAGCAGCTTGTAAATGTCCAAGAGTCGAGACAATAGTTTAACAATGTGTTGTAGGAGTGAACAACCGAAGACAATGGTATTATGTGCCGGCAATTGGTTCACTTAATGTTTCTTTCTACTCCCTCCGTACAGGATGGTTTTCTGTGTGTATCCGTATCCAGGAAAGCTGTGTCTCTGAGAGTTGACTTATTCAGTGGAATGTGAATGAATGTAGCTTGAAGTTGTACTTGTGTGTGGACTGTACGTGGATGCAGCAGAGAAAATGAGGAATGTTTATGATGAAATACATTTGTTTTTCTTTATATGCGCATTGGGGATTTTTATTTTTCCTTGGTACCAAATATTTTGACCAAATTCTACATTTTATTTTTGAAAACGAGGCAATAAAACGTTTATGGGCCCTTCATGTTTTGTGTCTGTATTGTCTGATCTGTTTGTTTCTATGTTTGCTTTTTGTCGACTTGTTGTATGTCTAATGTACTAACATCAGAGATCTGACCTCATGGACAACCAAGACAAGACTGACTCAAAGAGGGAAGTGTGCGACTGAGAGGGGTGGACTAAGGGGAGAGGGAGGGACAATGCTGACGTCACAGATACAAAGACAGCCCTTGTGCACATCTCCTAGTTACGAGTACTCTGTTCATTCAAAAGAAAAAAAAAAAGGTCCAATCATTTCCACATCCAGAAAAATTGGGTACTGCTACAAAATGTGCAGAATACACATTATCACACATTTAATAAACATCAAAACATCGTTAGAGATCTCAAGAAGGTTGGTTATTAATAAAAAATTAATGGTGTTGTGTTTTATTTGGTTCAAAAGGTTTACATTACACAAGATACCCGGGTATTGGTATTGATTAATGTATTGAAATATGCAGGATCATTTGTCAAAAAATCATGAAAGTTTGTTTTGAAGTATCCTTTAATTAGACCAGATTTAGAGTCTCACAAAAGTCCTTTTTGATTTGACAGAAGACCTCTTTGGTCTCATTGGTAAGTGTTATTTACATACAGTGTTGGACCAACAAACGTTCTAAGGACATTTGTTTATTTGATCAATGATGGAGAGGAAACCACCTCAGCAACGGCTTATTCTAACATGAACTGAGTTTTTGAGTTGACTTTTTGATTGTATGGAACTGTTCCGGTGCATCTTTCCTGTGTGCAGCTACAAAGAGCTGGGACTAACAACCTCGGGGAAAGTCCAGGAGCTGCTACGTCAAGTCTACAAGGTGTGGTAAGACACAGTTGTCAGTAGCCCGTCACCCAACAAGAAACAACTTCGACCACGGGTCAGCCATGCTGCACAAGGCCTTGCTGTTCGTACTGCGGCTGTCCAGGGTTGGACCTTAACGGTAATCTGTGTGCCTAACCAGCAGAGCTGATGCAGACCAGTGAGGGTGGGAGGTCCTTGTGTCAAAGCTCCTCCCACAGTCAAGGTAACAGACTGTTTATCACCCACTGATAAGAGGCTCTAACATCTACACTGACACCTACACCTGCAACCCCTTCACATACATAAGGAGGGGTCATAGACTGAACTTTGTAATAACAAGCATCGAGTGATGGACAATTGACTTTACACCAGAGACTATGTTATCATTAGGGATGAGCGAACCGAACCGTAACGAACCAGATTCGTTACGAACTTTCCCAAAAGTTCGGTTCGTCACCGAACCGAATTTTGACAAAGTTCGTAACGAATCTGGTTAAAATAACGGCGACGCAAAATATACGCATATTTATTGAGAATGTACGCTAATGCGTACGTATTCCATTAAGTAATGTACTTTTAACAACGCTACACTGTATGTTCGTTACTTGAGTAGGAATGTTCGCAGACGCAGTATATGAGTACGCTAATGCGTACATATTCAGTTAAGTAGCGTACCTTTGACAACGCTAGACTGTATGTTCGTTACTTGTGTAGGAATGTTCGCGGACGCAGTGCATGCGTACGCTAATGCGTACATATTCATTTAGTTAAGTAGCGTACCTTTGACAACGCTAGACTGTATGTTCGTTATTTGTGCTGGAATGTTCGCATTAGCGTACGCATTAGTGTAGATTCTCAAATATGCGTAGATTTTGCGTCGCCGTTGTTGAAGTCACTTGGATTTTTTCCACTTTTTTCATTGTAATAGCAACTGCAAGTAAACGAAACTGTACCCTATCAGACTCCCATTATTGTAGAAGCAATTATTCAGCCGTTATAGCAAGGTTCGTTTTAGGTTCGGTTCGTACGAATCCGAACTTCAAGAAAGTTCGCCGAAGCGAACCGAACCGAACTTTTCAAAAGTTCGCTCATCCCTAGTTATCATCCAAGAAGATCGAAGAGAAGACGACCACAGAGAGACACTTCTTGTTAGTCCAACACACAGTTTTGTTTTTTTTAGAAATCCAATGATCCACAAATAGGTTTCTGTCAAATGATTAGGATAAGCCCAAGTACACAGGGGGGTACCTGTTGGGAGAATGAACATCGAGAATGATATCAGTCACTGATGACACCTGCCTATGTACAACTATCAGTGACTGACAGCTACTTCTGTATACACACTTACATAGATAATGCTATCAATCACTGAGAACACCTCACCCGGTGTACAAATATCAGTGACTGACAGCTATATGTATACACACTTATACAGGCAATACTATAAATCACTCATACCACCTTCCCTGTGTACATCTTATCAGTGACGGAAAGTTATCTATGTATACACACTTACGCAGAAATTACTGAGACTAGTGTGGAGTCTGGAAGCACAGTCTTGAGCTCTTACTCCAAGGGTGTTATGGACTAATTCTTGTTCCAGCTCTTCTGTGAGACCACTACTCCAGAGAAACTGCAAGAATACCAAAGACATAGGTACCTGAAAAGCTACAGCTTAAGGCTTCATTCACACGTCCGTATGTGTTTTGCGGTCCGCAAATTGAGGATCCGCAAAAACAAAACGGATGACGTTCCGTATGGCATCCCCGTTTCTGTTTTTTTTTTGTGGATCAATTGTAACAATGCCTATCCTTGTCAGCAAAACGGACAAGAATGGGACATGTTCTATCTTTTTTGCAGAATGGAAATACGGACATATGGAAACAAAATGCACACGGAGTACCTTCCGTTTTTTTTGGGGACCCATTGAAATGAATGGTTTCGCATATGGTCCGCAAGAAAAACGGACACAGAAACAAAATACGGTCATGTGAATGAAGCCTAATAGTCATCAGAGTGACCAGCAAGCCATAGCTTTATAGACCCTGCTTCAGGTGAGGGACTAAGGCTCAGACACCCATCGTCTATATTAAATTCATAAAAGTGTGTATTTTCACCCAGTGGACATCACAAAGGTCAGCTTCCATCTGTTTGCCAGATGTTCAGGAGAGAGACATCAGCAACATAGCATACTAGAGGTGCCATGATCTGTCACTTTAACAATCACCATACCCCATCACCTGGAAAGAGAAATTGTGCTGTATCCAACTACTACTGGATTTACTACAACTCCTATTTTGCACAAGAAAAGAGAAACTTTTATTCTTTTACTTCTGGCTGGATTCCTTATACCACCTTTGCAATGCACCAATCCCCAGGGATCAATGGCTTGAGGGAGTACACTTTGACACACCATTATCTCTACCACTCTCTGCACAGGCTCCTCAGGGACTTACTGCAATTACAAAAATTTTACTGACTATTTTTGCACAAAACTATATATCAATATGCTTAACTCCTCCTGCTCTATACGCTCTATATGGCAGGCAGATTGCATTTTGTGGTGACAAGTCCACTTTAAACGGTTCACCAGATTTTTTGCTATCAAACAGGCTGACATTACACATGTGCCAATGTCACCTGATTGTAACTATGGTATTTATGTATTCCTTAGTGCCCCCGTTTTTCTATAATTCTAACTTTTATTATATGCTAATTAGCCTCTGGGGGGGGGGGTGTTACACCTGCTCCTAGAGGCTCCATTTGTCCACCTCTTGTAACGCCCAGGTCCTCTTGATTGACAGGGCGAGGCAGTGTTGGTCTCCTCCTGCCAGCCCTGTCCTCCGCGTATATCTCGCGCCTGCACCATCCCCTTCGGTATTCAATGCAGGAGCAGTGAGTGAAGGGCGCTTACCGGCTCCCGACTTCCTCACTGCACCTGCGTCAAATACATCACAGTCTAGCACAATGCAGGCACAGTAAAAAAGCCGGGAGACGGCGCAGGCATGAGATATACACGGAGGACAGCAGGAGAGCAACGCTGCCTAGCCGTGTCAATTGGGTGTCAAGTGGGTGAACGGAGCCTCTAGTAGCAAGTGTAACACATACCCCCTGCTCCTAGAGACTAATTAGCATATAATAAAAGTTACAATTACGTATACAAAAACAGGTGCACTAAGGAATAAATAAATACCATAGTTAAAATCAGGTGACATTGGCACATGTGTAATGTCAGCCTGTTTGATAGCGAAAAATCTGGTGACAGAAACCCTTTAACCTCTTCCCGACCCTCACTGCATGACACAACAGAAACTGGTCACTGTGTCTAATTGCATGGTGTGTGTGAGAGAGAGAGAGATTGACTAGAATGCCGTTCTGGGTTTCTCTACAATATATATGCAATGTCTGGGTGGTACCCTTCCTCATGCCAAAATAAAGGGACACTGATCTATAAAACACAATGTAGTATGCATAAATATAGATACTAGAGATAAGCAAGTCAATTCTATTAATTTCAAATTCAGTCTAAATTTTCTAAAAATATTTGAGACCCAGAAAAAGATATAGCATGTGTTCCAAAAAGGGATACGAAAGGAAAACATTTATCACTGCGAAACCTATACTGAAAAAAAACCTGGCCTCTGTATAAAGGATTGCTTCAAAGCATACTGTACTGTATCAGTGGAGTCTTCATTTTATCATTTATGTACCCTGTAATGTTACCACTTTATTACGCTCTGATATACTCCTCACAGCTTAAATATTCACATTTCACCATCTATCACACGTTTATTTCTGGAAAACATCTGTTAGGTCAAAATGCTCACTACAACCTTTGAAAAGTTCCTTAAGGGGTGTAGTTCACAAAATGGGGTAAATTTTTGGGGGTACAGCATTATGAGCAGAGAATTGTATGGAGTAGGTTGCTGTGCTGAGTAGTGTTGAGCGAACATGTATTCGGCCGAACATGGCGGTTCTCAGGACCGCGCGCTATTCGGCCGAATACCGCGTGTGCTCGAGCGCCATGCTCGAGTCACCTCCCCGCACGCTAATTAGCCAATTAGCGTGCGCAGAGGGATGGCATTCAGTGTAATGCCAGTAGCCATCTTAGCTACTGGCATTACACTGATTGGCTGGCTGGGTCACATGTCACATGGAGAGCTGCTGCATGCAGGGAGAGGGACCAATCCCCAGGGATCAATGGCTTGAGGGAGTACAGTGTAGGGAGAGAAGCACGCTAGGCAGGGATAGAAATCGCTGAACAAAGACCCAAAAGCCCTTTTAAGGGCTATTATATCTGGCACAAACCTACATTTTATTATTTTGAAGGACATTAAAGGTGGTGAAAATAGTGCTAGCTGGCCTGCCACTAACGCCACATGCGCTGCTGCAGCAAGGAGGGACATACACTGTAGGGAGAGAAGCACGCTAGGCAGGGATAGAAATCACTCAAAAAAGCCTTTTGAGGGCTATTGTATCTGGCACAAAGCAATATTTTATTATTTTTGGGGTGTTTAAAAGTGGTGAAAATGCACTAGGTGGCCTGCCATTAATGCCACATGTGCTGCTGCTGCATATACCTGACATACTTTGCTATAATTTCTGCTGTTAAGCCCGCAGTACTTATTTTGCGTCTTGCTGTATAACATTTGCGTAGGGATAGCATTTCTAAAGGCAGGGTTAGTATCATTGTTCAAAAGACACAAAAGTTCATTGTGAAATACGTCTGTTTTTTTTTTTTTTGGTGGCAAAATATCCCCCAAGTGTGCCCTGTCAGTAATGCTAGGTGCACAGCGTATTACAACCGTTCAAAAGTCTATGTAGCTAACTTCCGTTGTTACATTTAATACTGATCATTTAAGACGCAGTTCCTCATTTGCATCTGCAGTATAATTTGCCCAAGGAGGGAATTAAACTATAGGGATAGGATTTGGGTAGGTAGAAAGATTGTTTCTGTTCCAAAAAGACCAAAGTCCATTGTGAAATACGTCTGTTTTTTTTTTTTTGTGGCAAAAAATAAACCCAAATGTGCCCTGTCAGTAACGCTAGGTGCACCACGTATTACAACCGTTCAAAAGTCTATGTAGCTCACATCCGTTGTTACATTTAATACCGATAATTTAGGCCGCAGGATAGGATTTGGGTAGGTAGAAAGATTGTTTCTGTTCCAAAAAGACCAAAGTCCATTGTGAAATACGTCTGTTTTTTTTGCCACCAAAAAAAACTGAATTATTTCACAATGGACTTTCAAAAGTCTATGTAGCTGACATCCATTGTTACATTTAATACCGATAATTTAGGCCACAGCTCCTCATTTGCAGCTGCTCTATAACGTTTGCGCTTTCAGAATATTAGACATTCGTTTAAATTTTTCTGATCATACAGTTAATAAAAATCTGCAGTACTGTAGTTGTGACCAAGTTGCATATATACTATACAATATGCGCAAGGCAAGCACTAAGGGACAGGGAAGTGGGCGTGCTGCTGATGGTGAACGCAGAGGCCATGGCTCTGGGCGCGGTGAAACTGTGCCTGCTGGCAGAGCCCAAGGAAAAAAGTCATCCAAAACTCCTAGCTTCATGTCACAGTTTGCAGGGCGGCACAAGACAAGTCTTGTCGCCACAGCAGTACGAGCAGGTAGTCGGTTGGATTTTAGCTGATAATCCTTCCAGTCGGTTCAGCACCTCTTTCACAAAGTCCAGTCTCAGTAGCCAAGAGTCTGGGCAACCGCATCCTCACCCTGATCCTCCTTCCTCCCACCATGCCGAGTCTGGGCAAAGAAGGGATCCCACATTGGGATATTCCGAGAAGCTTTTTTCATCACCGTCCCTTGGCTTGGGCCTCTCGCCAAGGCCGCTTGAAGTGTGACATGAGGAGATATTGTGCCCTGATTCCCAACCTATTGACCAAACACAGTCTGAAGAAGATGACGGTGGGGAACGACAAGTATTTTCTCCCGAGGTGGATGATGATGATGAGACACAGTTGCCTATAAGTCAAGGGCAATTAGTGTCTCAAGAGGTTGTGGATGAGGATGAGACGCAGTTAAGTCAGGTTCTTTTAGTGCACCATGTCAGGAGGAGGAGCAGAGTGAGGATGTGGAAGAGGAGGTGGTGGACGATGAAATAGCTGACCCAACCTGGGAAGGTGGCAAGCTGAGCGAGGACAACAGTACAGAGGGGGAAGAATCCGCAGCAGCACAACAGGCTGGAAGAGGCAGTGGGGTGGAAAGAGGGAGAAGGCAGGCCATGATAACCAGGCCCGCAACTGTTCCCCGAAGCAGCCCTTGCGGCCAGCTCCCTTGCCAAGGGTTAGGTGTTCCGCAGTCTGGCAGTTTTTTGACGAAAGTGCTGATTGTAATTTGTAACATGTGCCATACCAAGATGAGCAGGGGCGTAAACACCAGCAACCTGACCACCACCAGCATGATCCAACACATGTCAGCAAAGCACCCTAAAAGGTTACTGGCAAGGTCCACTTAACAACTGACACATGGACAAGCGCTTGTGGCCAGGGACGCTACATTTCCCTGACGGCACACTGGGTGAACATTGTGGAGGCTGGGAGCGAGTCGTACCATGGGATGGCCCAGGAGCTACCCACGCCGAGGATTGCGGGCCCTACTTCCATCCAGATTTACGCTGCCACCTACAGTAGCGGCTGAAACCCCTCCTTCTCTTCCTCCACCTCCTCCTCCACTTCTTCCCATGCAGAAATGCTATCTTGCAGCACCGCTCAGACTTCTGTCAGTAGCTGGAAGCAGTGTAGCACAGCAGTCAGTAAGCAGCAACAGGCCGTGCTGAAGCTTATTTGCCTGGGTGACAAACAGCACACCGCCGCAGAGCTGTGGCATGGCATAAGGGAACAGGCAGAGCTGTGGCTCTCGCCAGTCAACCTAAAGCCAGGCATGGTTGTATCCGATAACGGCCGCAACTTGTTAGCGGCTTTGGAGCTGGCCAACCTCCCACACATACTATGCCTGGCCCATGTATTCAACTTAGTGGTTCAGCGGTTTCTGAAAACCTACCCCAATTTGCCTCAGCTACTAGTGAAGGTGCATCGCCTGTGTGCCCATTTCCGCAAATCACTGACCGCTTCAGCTGGCCTGGCAACCCTGCAGCAGCGCTTGCGGTTGCCGGCTCACCGACTGCTGTGCGACCTGAGCACGCGATGGAATTCCACCTTAGACATGTTGAGCAGGCTTTGTGAGCAGCAGAGAGCAGTAGTAGAATACCAGCTGCAACACGATCGGCGCCTTTCTAGTCATCTTCTGCTCTTCACAAGCTACGAGTGGGCATTGATGTCTGACCTCTGTGAGGTGTTAAGCAACTTTGATGAATCTACACAGATGGTGAGCAGCGATAATGCCATTATCAGCGTAACCATCCCATTTCTGTGTCTACTAAAACGCTCGCTGCTCACAATAAAGGCCGATACTCTGCGCGTGGAAGTGGTGTAAATGGGGGAAGACCCTACACAGGGTGATAGCCAGAGCACCATCAATTCGTCTTCTCAGCGCCAATTAGAGGAGAAGGAGGAGACGGTTGCCACCGCTACACAGGGTAGGCATACCATGTTTACACCATCTCTTCGGCGTGGATGGGCTGAAGAGGAGGAAGAGGACGAGAAGGATATTGAGAGTCATGCTCCTGGTGGGGAGAGTGAAGCCTTGTCTGTTGGGACTCTGGCACACATGGCTGATTTCATGCTATGCTGCCTTTCCCGTGACCCTCATGTTATACGCATATTAGGCAACACCAATTACTGGTTGTTCACCCTTCTCAACCCCCGCTACAAAGAGAACTTCCCATCTCTCTGGCGGCAGAGTACGTAGTTCCTTGGCCACCCTTGGAGACGAGAGGAACACACAGCAGTTCCAACAAAGACAGGGCGACACTCTCCAAGGCCTTGGACAGTTTTATGACACCCCGCCAGCACCCTCACCCTGATGAGCATTCTAGTGTGACAAGGAGGGAAATGTTTTGGAAGATGGTAAAGGAGTATGTAGCTGACCGTGTCAACGTCCTCAGCTATCCCTCTGTGCCTTATAATTATTGGGTGTCTAAGCTGGACACGTGGCACGAACTGGCGCTCTACTCCTTGGAGGTGCTGGCCTGCCCTGCCGCCAGCATTTTGTCTCAGTGGGTATTTAGTGCCTCTGGGGGCATAATTACTGATAAGCGCATCCGCCTGTCAACTGACGCTTATCAAAATGAACAAGGTCTGGATTGCTCCTGACTTCTCTACTACACCAGAGGAAAGCGGCTTAACATGTAGGAACCTTAAATCTGGCTTTTATGGTGTACTGAATAAACTGTATTATCATGTACCCCTTCCTCTTCTCGTCCTCTTCCTCCTCTTCCTCCATCATATGAAACTGCTTATCACCAGCTGGGCCTGCAACATAATTTTTTTGTCTGTCAGCTCACCAGCAGGCCCTTAACCATAATGTTTTACATGCTCAGCTCACCAGCTGGGCCTGCACCCTAATTTTTTAGCAAGTCAGCTCACCAGCTGGGCCTGCAACATAATTTTTTGGCCTGTCAGCTCACCAGCAGGCCCTCAACCATAATGTTTTACATGCTCAGCTCTGCTACATGTCACTTCTAATGTTTCAGACGTTCAGCTAAGCGTCATGACAAAAATAATTTTTAACACACTCATCTCTGCTACATGTCACTTCTAATGTTTCAGATGTTCAGCTAAGCGGCATGTGTCGGTCAGCTCGGCAGCAGAGTGTCACCCTTAAATTCTTTGGACGGTCTGCTCGGCAGCAGCGTGTCAACCTTAAATTTGGGACAGTTTGATAAAGTGCAGTGGCAGCAGCATGTGTCCCTTAAATTTTTTTTGTCGGTCAGCTCAGCAGCAGCATGGAGTCCCGGCGATCTGGCCTGCTTTGAACACTCTAATTTTTTAAAAGTTAACGCTTCGGGCCCCCGGGACACTCAGTCAAGAGCATCGGGGAGGCACCGAGAGGCAGGGGTTTGGACAGGCGGTAGCTCGCCTCGCGGCTGACCGCCAACTCGATCCCAAGAACCAACTCCCAGCTTTTTAACTGCAGCAACTTTAATATACACTATTGGAGCTGGAACTCTTTTATTGTTTTTATACAAAAAGTACAAAAAATAAAACTTACATATACATAAAACTCAAATCTTAGACTGGCCCAGCCACACACACTCTCCATTCATACCTATACAATACAATACCTATACAATACAATACCAAAATACACTATATACAGAATACTCAACTAACTTAAAGAAAAACCCAAAGAAACCTTAACAGCTCTGGCCCGGCTGTAAAACAAAACCCATATATGAATATGCATATAACATACTTCTCTGTTATATACATATGCATATATGACTACCACTATAATAAAACAAAATTTTTTTTTTTTTTTAATTCTAAACAATAAACACTCACTATATATATATATATTTTTTTTTTTTTTCCCCATGGCTTACCCTATTACTCTAACTATCCCACCACCCAGGGGCTGACCTCCGCCTCATGTCCATGTCATGTCCGCATAGTCCGAGGCCAGCCCCTCCTTAACCCATCACCATCTACATTCAGCCCCTTGCCCCATGTCCTCCCATGTCCGCAAAGTCCGGGGCTGAATGCGGATCCCCAAAACACAACCCCCCCCCAAAACCTACCCAACCTAACTAAACCCACTCACCCTAAATATACATATATACAAAAATACAAAAATACACAACTAACACTTAACTCTTACCTACTAACTACAACTCAAAACATACTAAACACTTTTTAACAAGAAAAACCCACCCGAAGGCCCAAGTTCAGTTGCCTGTAAGCCCTTATCAAAACCATATTCTTTTCAAAACAAAAATCCTATGGTGTTAGCAGCAGCCCACCACCAGGAGGAGTATGACTAAGCTAGGGCACATCAAAAGTGAAGCCCCTCCAGAGGTAAGAGGCCCCACTCGTGCCCAGCTTCTCACACACAAGAGAACGCACCTTCACCAGGTCACCCAGAATGTTCCTACACACCTCCTCCACCGGGAGGACTTTCTGCTGAGTACTAACTAAACACCGTGCATTCCACGTGTAAAATCTAACCACTAGAGGCCAGCCAATGGAAGCTCCCACCCGTTTGTACACCTCTGTATTAAAGGGACATTGAAGCAGGAAGTGCTCCATACTTTCCAGTATGTTGCAACACTCCTCCCGGGGACAACCCCTTTCCTCGGAGTTCCTGTACTTCAAATTGTCCCTTACATACAGTCTCCCGTGAAAGCAGCGCCAAGCCAAGTCCCAAAACTTCAAGGGGATCCTTGCCGAATTTAACAACTGTAACCCTTTGTCTAAATCCCGGCTTGGGCAATCCTTGAGGGCCAGGGGCTTTTGAAAGTGGGTCAACAAGACCCTCTCGTTAAGGGACCTCCTTGACAGGGTCTTGATCTCCCTCACTTCCAAACCCCACCGGCGGATTACCTTCAGAATCGGTGTGACATAAGCCGGAAGATATCCGTGAGGCGTACGCAAATCCTTCACTTGCCCTCCTGTCTCCCACTCCTGGAAGAAAGGCCGGAACCACCCCCTGCAGTAGACTACCTACGGAGGAGCCCTCTCTGTCCAGAGGTTTTCTAGGTTGATCTTAACAAAGGTGTTCACTAGGAACACCACGGGGTTGACCATACCCAACCCCCCTAGTCTCCTCGTACGGTATGTCATCTCTCTCTTGATTAGGTTCAGCCTGTTTCCCCATAACAGTTGGAAAAACAGGCTGTAGACCCGAGTCCAGAGAGGCTCTGGCAAGATACATACACTGCCCAAATAAATGCGCAAAGGCAGAAGGTAGGTCTTGATCAGGTTGACCCTTTCCCTGAGGGTCAAAGACCAACCCTTCCACTGGTCGACCTTCTGAGCGGCGATCTTAAGCCTGCTGTCCCAATTTTGGGCGGGATAATCCCTATGGCCGAATTCGATGCCTAGGACTTTGGCCGACGACTGGGGCTCTGGAAGGGTGCCCGGGAGATCGAAAGCTGGATCACCCCCTCCCAGCCAGAGACTCTCACACTTGTCCTGGTTGATCATGGACCCGGAAACCTCCGAGTAGCGGTCAACCTCGGGCATCACGTATTCCGCCTCCCCTCCTGAGGACACGAAAACAGTGACGTCGTCAGCATACGCCACCACTCTCTGAGTGGCTTCTGGCTCCGCCGGATCCATCCTGACTCCCGCCAACGGCCCACCATCAATCCTCCTAAGAAGAGGATCGATGGCGAACACGTATAAGAGCGGGCTCAACGGACAACCTTGGCGGACTCCAGACCCAACCTCAAAAGAGCGGCCAGACCAACCGTTCACCAGCGGGAAACTCTCTGCCCCTGCATACAAGATCTTTAACCAATCGACAAACCCCCCGGCAGGCCATATCTCAGAAGGACCGACCAGAGGTACTCGTGGTCAACCCGATCAAAAGCCTTTGCTTGATCTAAGGTCAGCATGTACCCCTTCCAGTGACCCGCCCTACTCCGCTCCACTGCCTCTCGGACACCGAGTATAGCACTAAAAGTGCTACGGCCTGGAACCGAGCAATGCTGGGTCCCCGAAAGGAGCCGGGGTGCAAACTTGACCAGCCGATTAAACAGTATCTTTGCCAGAATCTTCCTGTCCGTATTGAGAAGCGCTATGGGACGCCAATTCTCAATATGGCTCAGATCTTTACCCTTTGATAGAAGGATCAGGGCTGACCTCCTCATTGACTTCGGCAGAGTGCCCGAGGATAGACACTCATTAAATACCTCAGTCAAGAGGGGAACTAAGGAGTCCTTAAAGGTCTTGTAAAGCTCGGATGTTAAGCCATCCGGGCCCGGTGACTTCTTTGGGGCAAGCCCCTCGATCGCCAGGCTGACTTCCTCTTCCCTGATCTCCTCCACCAAAACACCAAGAGAGAGGTCTACTCCTGACACAGGGATGGTTTCAGCCAGGAAAGCCGACATCCTGTCCCGATCCAGATCCCTCTTTCCCAAGAGGCGCGAGTAAAAGGTTCTGACGATTTCCAGGATCCCTGATCTGGACCTGTTCAGAGATCCCGTACCATCAATCAGACCTGTCACTAACTTACTACCCACTGACATCTTACAGTTTCTGTAAGGGTCGGGCGAGCGGTATCTCCCAAAATCCCTCTCAAAAACCAAAGATGCATGTCTATCATACTGGCACCTCTTGAGCACAGATTTCACCCTGGAGATATCCTCGCGGCTACCTCCAGTCGAGACCAGATGCTCGAGTTTCCTCCTCAGACCCTGGTACAAGCGGTACTTGTCAAAGGATCTAAGGCTCGAGAGCTGGCAGAAGAATTTTGCTACCCGGTCTTTGAATATCTCCCACCACTCTAACTTACTGTCACAGAGATCCAGTAACGGTACCTGACTCTGAAGGAAGTCTTCAAAGGATTGTCTCACCTCTGCTTCCTCCAGGAGGGCCGAATTCAGCTTCCAGTACCCTCTTCCCATTTGGGAAGTCTCTGCAATATTCAAAGAGAAAACAATCAAACAGTGGTCAGAGAATTCCACCTCAACAACCTTTAAAGGCGAAAAGATGGCCTCCTCCTTCAAATAAAACCTGTCTATTCTAGACCTAATCTGACTACCTCTATAATAGGTGAATCCCCCGTGGCCTGGGGTGTGCCTAATGTGGACATCCACCAGGCGGGCCTCACTAGCTATGCTATTTAATGCAATACTGTCATAAGCCAACCGGTCTCTGGCGCCTCCCCTGTCTTGAGACCTCGTGACGGTATTGAAGTCTCCTCCAAAGACCACCTGCCGGCTTGTAAAAAGGAAGGGCTTAATCCTCATAAAGAGACATTTGCGGTCCCACTTACTTTGGGGACCATAGATATTAATCAAACGAAGCTCCTGTCCCTTCATGAGGACATCTAAGATCAGACACCTCCCCATTTCTAACTCAATCACCCGTCGGCATTCTACCGGTGCGGCGAAAAGAACCGCCACTCCGCTATACGGCTCAGCCACAAGAGACCAATAGGAAGGCCCTGATCTCCATTCCTTCCCTGCTTTATGGATGGCTGCCAAATCTGGCAGCCTGGCCCCTGCAACAATAAAATGTCAGCTTCAACTCGGCTGAGAAAACTGAAGGCTGTGAACCTAGCCGCATCTGATTTTATGCTGGCGACATTAATGGTCGCCAGTGTCAACGGAGTGGGTACCGCCATAGGGGGTGATTAAGTTAAACGGCCTTCTTCCCCCTCCCTTTCCCACTCTTCTTCCCACCCTTTTTCCCAGACTTCTTCCCCCTCCTGGGGCTGTCCTCCAAGGCAGCGCGGTTCCTCTTGAGAGAGACAGTGGTGTCCATCTCATTGGTCACCACCGTCTCCCCCTCCGCACCGCCCCTGTCATTCTCAATTCCAGGGTCCGGACCTGCCTCACCTCCTGGGGACCTTGCATCCCCACCAGAGAGAGGCGCGGGGTCTCCCACAGGCTCTCCCTCCTGCGCCTCCGGCTCTCCGGCTCTCCGCCCTCAGCCCCCTCCACCGCAGAGGAGGCATAGGCCTCATCAAGGATGAGGAACCGGTTGGAGAGATCCAGGGGGGAGTCGGCTTCGCCTTCCATGGCCACTCTGGACGGGCTAGATTTTTTTCTTGGTCAGGCGCTTCCGTCTAGTTCTTTCCGACTCTATCCCGCTACCCTCTGACACACTTGCGTAGCATGAGGACAGAGTCACCTCGGTGCGGTCTATCCTCCTGAATTCCTCATTCAGCTCGCTCTCCCCCAGGGCCTCAGCTGTTACAGGAGAGGTTGCCTCCTGGGAGGGCGCCGGCATCACCACGGAACGGGGTTCCTCCTGCTCCCTCTCCATTTGACTTCTCTCCCTCCGTCTCTGCCGGGACAGATTTTCCTTCCTCCTCATTGACCCCACAGCACTGCCGCCTTCGCCAGCACTCACCTCGGCAGCGGGAGCTCTCCTCCGCACAAGCGTGAGCCACGTTAGCAACAGAGCAAGGGCAACAATTGTTACACCTAATCACCTTACAAGATGCAGCTAGGTGACCCTCACCCCCGCATAATGCGCACCTCTGCACTTGGCAGCTGGCGCTGAAATGCGAAGGGCTGCCGCACTTGTAACAGAGCTTAGGCTGCCCCCTGTAGAAGACCTGGATTCTATCCCGCCCGAGGAAGGCAGAAGATGGAATGTGGGAAACCGACCCACCTGAATGCTTCAACTTAACCTGAAACACCCAGGCGCCCGACCAAATGCCGTATTCGTCCAGGATCTTGCCAGGAAGACCCTGGACATCCCCGTACCTGCTTAGCCAGGTCAAGATGTCTATGCCAGAAAGTGACTCGTTATTGGTCAAAACGGTCACCTTCTTGACCTCACTCTGGCGGGTTATCGCTTTTCGCAGAAAAACCCAGCCAGTCCGGCTGATCTTTTGCCAGTTCATACCCGGACCAGAAGAGTTCTAGACCCTCCGGCCGGGCAAAACTGGCTGGTAGCGCCATCCCTGGGTCACGCATTATTAACTACAGGTATGGGACACTTGGTCTTTACATTTATCCAACATATGGTGTGTGGTTTATGTTACCTTTCGGCTATAATGAATTGATGTCTGATAGGGTTTATTTACATCTGTTGAAACTATTCAACTGATGGTATGTTACTACCTGTGGTATATATTAGGATTTAGCTATGCTATATACCGTTGTATAGTGACTCAGGGATGGCGTTTTTTCTATCATTGCTCTGTATCTTCTTTTATGCATAGATTTTTATATATTTAATACTTCAATGAAGATATTTTTCTGATATAGTTGATGTGTAGGTATACTCATTTTTTTGTCTACAGAGTAGATGGGAACTCTTTTCTCTTTCTTTGTTTTAATATTGTGAGTCTGCACAGTGTTATTTGCTGCCAGTAGTGACCACCTGCACAGGCGGAAGATACTGGTTATATGATAATAGGTGGTTACGTACGCATGAGGCGATCCTCATCATTTAGCTCTGTTGCACAGCTGAAATACATAGTCCGGCTGATGGACCGGCAGGATTACGATGGCACACCACCCGAACCAGCATAAAAAGGAGGTGATCCGAGGCTTACGCCATCGTTTCGACACCTTGCGGACCCCGGGCCAGATCCAGCGTAAATGGTCAGATCTGAAATCGCCCTCAGAGGCAGTATGTATATTTGAGGTAGAACAAGTAAGGTGCTGTCTATCCGGCTAAGTGCATAGTGCAACCATCCACCACACAATAAAGTGAATATGAGGACACTTTGCGGTACCTGTAAAGAAATACACACAA
>ONZH01017045.1:0-80069 GCA_900303285.1 Rhinella marina
TTGAGTGGGGTGTTTACACTCATATGCCTGCGCATGCTGGTGGTGGTTAGGCTAGTAGTGGTGGCACCCCTACTGATCCTGGTGTGGCACAGGTTGCAACACCACAGTCCGTCGGTCATCCTCACTTTCCTTTAAAGAACCTCCAGACTTGCGAACAACTAGGCCTCGCCACGGGAGCTTCACTACGTGAAACAGTTGCTGCTGATGCACCAGCTCTGGCCCTACTTCTCCCTCTGGCCACACCACTGCCTCTTACAACCTGTTCTGGTACAGCACTCGCCTCCGCCTCAGAAGCACTGTCTTCACTCGGCATATCAACCCAGCTTGGGTCAGTCACCGTTGTCATCCTCCCGATTCCTGCAGTCTGCTCCCCCTCGGACTTCCTGCCCTGACAACTTCACCACTGTCTGACAACCGTGTCTACTCATCGTCCGACACCTCTTTACAAACTTCTTCCACTAACTCAACATTGTCGTCATCATCATCATCATCACCCACAGACTGCGACAGTTGAAAAACTTGGGCATCGGGAACGAGGTCAGCAGCAACCTTAGAAGTGGTTTGTGACTCTGGGAAGGGTCCAGAAAACAGTTCCTAAGAGTATGCCGGATCGCATTCCAAATTTTCCTGGGAGGGGGCAGACTGGGGGGAAGGAGGTTGAGATGGAGGAGCTAGAGGAGTGCTCCCTTGGGTAACGTGGGTGGACTGCGTGGAAGACTGACTGGTGGACAAATTACTTGAAGCATTGTCCGCAATCCACGACATCAGCTGTTCGCACTGTTGTGGTTTCAACAGTCTTCTACCACGTGTCCCTGTAAGTTCAGACATGAAGCTAGGGAGTGTAGCTCTGCGGCGTTCCCCTGCTCCCTCATCAGCAGGTACTGTCTCACCCTGCCCAGGACCACGGCCTCTGCCCCCTGCAGTAATTCAATGCCCACGCCCACGCCCTCGTCCTCGACCCTTAGACCTGGGGTTCAACATTTTCTGTATATAAGTGTATTATATAAAAAATAAATGGGCGTGGTGTACTGAAACCCACAAACTTGTTCAGTCTGGTTTAATTAAGTGACGTAAAGAAAGTGTCACCTGGACAGAAAATACGGATTGGAGTGAGTGGACAGCTGAACTGTGACACACAGAATGGTTCCACACTGCTGTGTGAAATGGATTTGTATCACTGAGCTAAAACAACAAAAAAATTTTTTTTATATATTTTTTTAATATATTTTTTTGTAGTTTTGTTTTTTTTGGAACGTGACGTGCAGAAACTATCGTAGAGCTAACTGACACCCTACTGACGGTGGCTATTTAGACTGCGACCCAGACAAATGTCGCACAGAGATTTTTGGGATCAAGCTATATACGTGACAGGCAGCAAAAGACTTGGTTGTATTAAGTGACGTACAGAAAGTGTCACCTGGACAGAAAATACGGAATGGCGTGAGTGGACAGCTGAACTGTGACACACAGAATGGTTCCACGCAGCTGTGTGAATTGGATTTGTATCACTGAGCTAAAACAACAAAAAAACTATTTTTTTATATATTTTTTTTTATATATTTTTTTGTAGTTTTGTTTTTTTTGGAACGTGACGTGCAGAAACTATCGTAGAGCTAACTGACACCCTACTGACGGTGGTCATTTTGACTGCGACCCAGACAAATGTCGCACAGAGATTTTTGGGATCAAGCTATATACGTGACAGGCAGCAAAAGACTTGGTTGTATTAAGTGACGTACAGAAAGTGTCACCTGGACAGAAATACGAATTGGAGTGAGTAGACAGCTGAACTGTGACACACAGAATTGTTCCACACTGCTGTGTGAAATGGATTTGTATCACTGAGCTAAAACAACAAAAAAACTATTTTTTTAATATATTTTTTATATATTTTTTTGTAGTTTTGTTTTTTTTGGAACGTGACGTGCAGAAACTATCGTAGAGCTAACTGACAACCTACTGACGGTGGCTATTTAGACTGCGACCCAGACAAATGTCGCACAGAGATTTTTGGGATCAAGCTATATATGTGACAGCAAAAGACTTGGTTGTATTAAGTGACGTACAGAAAGTGTAACCTGGACAGAAAATACGGATTGGCGTGAGTGGACAGATGAACTGTGACACACAGAATGGTTCCACGCAGCTGTGTAAAATGGATTTGTATCACTGAGCTAAAACAACAAAAAAACTATTTTTTTAATATATTTTTTTATATATTTTTTTTGTAGTTTTGTTTTTTTTGGAACGTGACGTGCAGAAACTATCGTAGACCTAACTCACACCCTGTTAATCGTGGCTATTTTGACTGCGACCCAGACAAATGTCGCACAGAGATTTTTGGGATCAAGCTATATACGTGACAGGCAGCAAAAGACTTGGTTGTATTAAGTGACGTACAGAAAGTGTCACCTGGACAGAAAATACGAATTGGAGTGAGTAGACAGCTGAACTGTGACACACAGAATTGTTCCACACTGCTATGTGAAATGGATTTGTATCACTGAGCTAAAACAACAAAAAAACTATTTTTTTAATATATTTTTTTTATATATTTTTTTGTAGTTTTGTTTTTTTTGGAACGTGACGTGCAGAAACTATCGTAGAGCTAACTGACACCCTACTGACGGTGGCTATTTAGACTGCGACCCAGACAAATGTTGCACAGAGATTTTTGGGATCAAGCTATATACGTGACAGGCAGCAAAAGACTTGGTTGTATTAAGTGACGTACAGAAAGTGTCACCTGGACAGAAAATACGGATTGGCGTGAGTGGACAGCTGAACTGTGACACACAGAATTGTTCCACACTGCTGTGTGAAATGGATTTGTATCACTGAGCTAAAACAACAAAAAAACTATTTTTTTATATATTTTTTTATATATTTTTTTTGTAGTTTTGTTTTTTTTGGAACGTGACGTGCAGAAACTATCGTAGAGCTAACTGACACCCTACTGACGGTGGCTATTTAGACTGCGACCCAGACAAATGTCGCACAGAGATTTTTGGGATCAAGCTATATACGTGACAGGCAGCAAAAGACTTGGTTGTATTAAGAGACGTACAGAAAGTGTCACCTGGACAGAAAATACTAATTGGAGTGAGTAGACAGCTGAACTGTGACACACAGAATGGTTCCACACTGCTGTGTGAAATGGATTTGTATCACTGAGCTAAAACAACAAAAAAGACTATTTTTTTTATATATTTTTTTTTATATATATATTTTTTGTAGTTTTTTGTTTTTTTTGGAACGTGACGTGCAGAAACTATCGTAGAGCTAACTCACACCCTGTTAATGGTGGCTATTTTGACTGCGACCCAGACAAATGTCGCACAGAGATTTTTGGGATCAAGCTATATACGTGACAGGCAGCAATAGACCTGGTTGGATTAAGTGACGTACAGAAAGTGTCACCTGGACAGAAAATATGGATTGGCGTGAGTGGACAGATGAACTGTGACACACAGAATGGTTCCACGCAGCTGTGTGAAATGGATTTGTATCACTGAGCTAAAACAACTAAAAAACTATTTTTTTTATATATTTTTTTTTATATATATTTTTTTGTATTTATTTATTTTTTTTTTGGAACGTGACGTGCAGAAACTATCGTAGCCACAAAATGGGATTTTTTTTTTTTTTTGGAACGTGACGTGCAGAAACTATCGTAGCCACAAAATGGGATATTTTTAAAAGCATCCTAATATCTAATTGTGAGAGGTACATACCTTATGGGAATAAAAGGTTAAGGAACAAGAAAAAACCAATGTGGATAAACAGAACTGTAAAGAAAGCAATAAATGACAAACAGAAAGCATTTAAATCACTAAAACAGGAGGGGAGCGAGGAAGCATTGAAAAACTACAAGGAAAAAAATAGAATATGTAAAAGACAAATAAAAACAGCCAAACTAGAGACCGAGAGATTAATCGCCAAAGAAAGTAAAACTAACCCTAAAATGTTCTTTAATTATATAAATGGTTAAAAAGTATAAACCTGAAGGTGTCGGCCCCTTACAGAGTAATGAGGGGGGAGTTGCAGAGAGCGATGAGGAGAAAGCAAAGCTACTAAATATCTTTTTCTCCACTGTATTCACTGAGGAAAATAACTGTCAGATGAAATGCAGAATATAAAAGTAAATTCCCCATTAAAAGTGCCCTGTCTGACCCAGGAAGAAGTAGAGCTGCGTCTTAAAAAGATTAAAATAGACAAATCGCCAGGACCGGATGGCATACACCCCCGTATCCTAAGAGAATTAAGTAATGTCATCGCCAGACCCTTATTTCTGATATTTAAGGACTCTATACTGACAGGGAGTGTTCCACAGGATTGGCGCATAGCAAATGTGGTGCCAATATTCAAAAAGGGTCCAAAAACAGAGCCCGGGAACTATAGGCCGGTAAGTTTAACATCTGTCGTGGGTAAACTGTTTGAGGGTTTTCTAAGAGATGCTATCTTGGAGTACCTCAATGAAAATAAGCAAATTACTCCATATCAGCATGGCTTCATGAGGGATCGGTCATGTCAAACCAATTTAATCAGTTTCTATGAGGAGGTAAGTTCTAGACTGGACCGCAGCGAATCAATGGATGTCGTATATCTGGACTTCTCCAAAGCATTTGACACTGTACCACATAAAAGGTTAGTATATAAGATGAGAATGCTTGGCCTGGGAGAAAATGTCTGTATGTGGGTAAGTAACTGGCTCAGTGATAGAAAACAGAGGGTGGTTATTAATGGTACATACTCAGATTGGGTCACTGTAACTAGTGGGGTACCACAGGGGTCAGTATTGGGCCCTATTCTCTTCAATATATTTATTAATGATCTTGTAGAAGGCTTGCACAGTAAAATATCAATTTTTGCAGATGACACTAAACTGTGTAAAGTAATTAACACAGAAGAGGACAGTACACTGCTACAGATGGATCTAGATAGACTGGAGGCTTGGGCAGAGAAGTGGCAGATGAGGTTTAACACTGACAAATGTAAAGTTATGCATATGGGAAGGAATAATGCAAGTCACCAGTACATACTAAATGGTAAAATATTGGGTAACTCTGACATAGAAAAGGACCTAGGAATTTTAGTGAACAGAAATCTAAGCTGCAGAAACCAGTGTCAGACAGCTGCTGCCAAGGCCAATAAGATAATGGGCTGCATCAAAAGAGGCATAGATGCCCGTGATGAGAACATAGTCCTGCCACTTTTACAAATCACTAGTCAGACCACACATGGAGTACTGTGTACAGTTCTGGGCTCCTGTGAACAAGGCAGACATAGCAGAGCTGGAGAGGGTTCAGAGGAGGGCAACTAAAGTAATAACTGGAATGGGTGGACTACAGTACCCAGAAAGATTATCAAAATTAGGGTTATTCACTTTAGAAAAAAGACGACTGAGAGGAGATCTAATAACTATGTATAAATATATCAGAGGTCAGTACAGAGATCTCTCCCACGATCTATTTATCCCCAGGACTGTGACTGTGACGAGGGGCCATCCTCTGCGTCTGGAGGAAAGAAGGTTTGTACACAAACATAGAAGAGGATTCTTTACGGTAAGAGCAGTGAGACTATGGAACTCTCTGCCTGAGGAGGTGGTGATGGTAAGTTCACTAAAAGAGTTCAAGAGGGGCCTGGATGTATTTTTGGAGGGTAATAATATTACAGGTTATAGTTACTAGAGAGGGGTCGTTGATCCAGGGAGTAATTCTGATTGCCTGATTGGAGTCGGGAAGGAATTTTTTTCCCTAAAGTGGGGAAAACTGGCTTCTACCTCACAGGGTTTTTTTGCCTTCCTCTGGATCAACTTGTAGGAAAACAGGCCGAACTGGATGGACAGATGTCTTTTTTCGGCCTTATAAACTATGTTACTATGTTACTATGTTACTAACTCACACCCTGTTAATGGTGGCTATTTTGACTGCGACCCAGACAAATGTCGCACAGAGATTTTTGGGATCAAGCTATATACGTGACAGGCAGCAAAAGACTTGGTTGTATTAAGTGACGTACAGAAAGTGTCACCTGGACAGAAAATACGGATTGGCGTGAGTGGACAGCTGAACTGTGACACACAGAATGTTTCCACAGTGCTGTGTGCAATGGATTTGTATCACTGAGATATAACAATTAAAAAAAAAGGGGGTTATATATGGCGATAGCTGCACTACTAGTGCCAGCCAGCCAGCCAAGCCAGGAGACAAAAAAAAATGTCTTGTAGCCCTTAGAAGGGCTGTTGGGTTCTTTGTGGGTGATTCCTGCCTAACAGAGAACTAAATGCAGGCCCTAACACTCTCCCTGAAACGCAGCAGCTCTATCCCTAACGACATCCAGACGGCATCTGAGCCGAGCACCGCGGCCAGTCACTAGTATATTCCAGGGTCACCTGATCAGGCCAGCCAACCCCTGCTATCGACATGTAAGGGCCCCACGTGATGCTGGGTGTACCGCAGAGTCTCCTGTCTTGTGATTGGCTGAGTTTGTAGGCACCAAAAAAGCACGATGCCGAAGGTGCCATTTCCTCGAGCATGGCGAGATACTCGTCCGAGCAGTGAGCACTTACGAGTACCCTAATACTCGAACGAGCACCAAGCTCGGACGAGTATGCTCTCTCATCTCTAATAACGATGCAATGAAAACGGATATTTTTCAAAAATCTACAGATATATAACAATACATTGTTTTTGACAGTATTCATCCCCACAGAATGGTACAATCGCTCCCTTGGAGCCAATTATTGAGAGTGAGGAGGATAGTCTCGGATGACAACACATTTGATAAGTGTGTAGAAGAAATGTGCTCTAAATTTATGGACAGAGGTTATCCCCGTAGATTGCTATCAAGGACAAAGGAAAGAGTGAAAAAAAAACAAGAGGGAAGTTATTTTATTAGGAAAAGAGAGGGGATTGAAAAAGGCCGATAGGATCCCATTTGTGTCCACCTATGGGGATTGTAGTGGAAAGATAGCCAATATTTTGAAAAAGGTATGGCATATTTTGCAGAGAGTGTTACCTAATGTGGGTGACTTTCAAACACAGCCATTAATGTCATATAGGAGGAACACCAACCTGCGTGATAGATCGGTGAAGTCTGATATTGGTGGGACACAAGTGGAAACACAGAGACTTTTGGCCCCGAAGAAAATGGGTAATTTATTTCACTTGCTTAGGTTGCTGCAACTGTTGCAACATGATCAAGGGAGACACCTTTGCACATCCCTATACGGGACAGATATTTAACATCAGAGGATTCTTTACATGTAGGTCCCAATTTGCGATTTATATGATTGTGTGTCCTTGTGGCATGATCTATGTATGGGAGACGACGATGGAAATCAGAGAGAGAATAAATAAACATAAAAGTACGATCAGGAAAAAAATGATTGAGAAACCAGTAGCAAAACACTTTATTGAAAATGGACACTCAGTTAACCAATTGAGATTCCGTGTTATTGATTCCGTGGATGTTCCGAGGAGAGGTGGAGATAGGGAGAAATTTCTAAGAAAAAAAGAACTAAGGTGGATTTTCAATCTGAAGTCCTTACAACCATATGGGATGAATATAGAATTTAATTTGAGTAACTTGGACAGATTATATGATGTCTTCTACTGTAGGCCGTTGGGATAATATTGTGTGTTTTTATTAACATCGTACTTCTTTTTTCTTTTGTTTTTTAGATGGGGTCATTGAGAGACCGGAATCCAGTGTGCACGTCCCATATGGCGTATTGAAATTCTGATGTAGTTAGTATAACATGGCTCCCCCTTAACTTGGGTGTGGGAACATCAAATATATATAACACAGCGACTGGTATGAGGTATTTAATAGATGGACCGAAATATAGTGTACAATCTGATAGAAGACTGCAGTATCAATGTGCATGTTTGCGCTGAACGCAGTCGATGATATTGATAGGTTAGAAAGGTCCCTATGACAACGGAGACGCTGGGTGAAGTTCTCCACAACAGGTATAAGTGGAAGGTTTCTTCCTGAACAGATGACCGGGAGTGGTCACATGACCTGATGATGTGAAGGGGAGGAGCCGGGTTCGCTAAAGTGAGATGTGGGATAGGACAAATACGATCCTGCAGACATGCGCAGTTAAACATCTGAGACGCTCTGGAGACGTGCACATGAGGATGGGGGTTTGACAGATGACCTGCACAGGTGAATTATGACGTTTGCTTTTATGATAGGTGAGTGGGAGTGAACACTATGCGGTCAGCCCTTTACATTGGTGGAATGTTTGAAACCTATCTTTAGGCATAGTTAATTGAACTCATTGATTGGTGTACACAGATGAGAGGAGGAGTTGTATATACTATTTAAGGTTGTAAATCACACTCTGTAATATGCTTGGTAAAGGCTAGACATTAGCCGAAACGTTGCATTGGCTTTCTTAATGGCCACCCTTTTTGTACATCTTTTATGGAACCCACTTGAATAAAGTAAAGCCTTTTTGGAATTGGGATGCTGCCGTCCTTTTGTTGATATTCCCACTGTTGCTATCAGCCGGGCCATAATTTTACAGTCAAATGTCTTGTGTCATGTCATGAGCTATGCGAACCCGAAGTCTCCAAAACCCTATTTCAAAACCAAACACTGTTGTCTACCTCCGCCTCCATTTTCTACGCTTAGTAGGAGAGTAGCTGTTGTTAGTTAACGTTACTAATAGTTCTATTTAGTATAGTTAAGTTTGTTTTGGAGCCTCAGCCTTTAGTCCCCCCCCTCCAAAAAAAAAAATAAAAAAATAAATATATATATATATATATATATATATATATATATATATATATATATATATATATATATATATATATAATATATATATTTAAAAAAATAAATACATTTTTTTACACTGCCTCTGCCTCCCGTACAAGTTATATTAGCGGACATTGTTATACACCACTGCAGTCTGTTGTATTTATTTTACCTATCACTCTATGCTGATATACCCCGTCCCCTACTACTAATGGCCGGGGCAGCCATAAAAAGCTCATATATAATTTTCACTGCCTATGTTAAGGTAGAATGCACAGGCTTGTTGTCCAAACAAGCTAAGCCTTTTTTATTTTTCTGTCTGTCAATTGTAATCAGTGAACAGGAGTGTGTGTAATGTAGTAATACTTCGGCCGGCAGACACCGCTGTGTTCATTAATATGGGAAAATGGCCGTGGGAAAAAAACTCTGTGTTCTTCACACTATGTCAGGAACAGGAGGTGTTAAAGGTTTAACAAAACACTCAAAACACAGGTTTTTCAAGAATATTTTAGTAATAAATAAAAACTTCTTTTTAACAAATAAATAATATAATAAACAAAAAAAAGGAACAAAAAAATAAGATTACGTCGGCCTCTGCCGACGTCGGGCCATCATGTCCTGCAACTCTTGCAGCTCCAGCTGCAGGCCACGAATGAGCCGGGAGGCAGCGTGGAGCCTGGAGCCAAGGCGCCATAATCCAGCCTCCACTTCGAAGTCAGTGGGGATGTCTGTAGGGGTGGAAACAGTTATGTACTTAGTTTGTATGATCGCGTTACAGTGGTTGTCCTACAAAAAAAATCTAAACTTTAATGTACTGGAGCGACTTATTCTGTGACATGTATTCTGTACTGACTGAGCCTTTTGTAGTACTTACTGGACACCCATATGGTGTGGTCTTCCCATGGTCCAGGGGAAAACTGCTCCCTGTCGGTTGGAGCTACCAAAGATAAAACATACATTTAGCTCATATTTTGAAGACAGAAGGTCCACCCATTACACTTTTTTTTTACCTACCTTCTACCTCTGGCAGCTGGGCTGGTGGTGTTGGAGGGGCAGGTGGGGTCCTCTCTTGCTGGGGTGGACGGTGAGAGCAGCTCCTCTGTGGTGCAGCAGCTGTCAAAAATCATGAAATAATGGCCTAAGGCTACTTCTACACTAGTGGCAGCCCGGATTCGACGGGTGAAGGGTCCCTCCGGATCCGCGCTGCCGCAGGTACACGTGTGGGGCCGGAACCACGCTCCGGCCCAAATTCACTGTAATGGGGGCGGGCAGCAAATCCGGCCACAGCACGTTAACCCCTGCTGAGAGGCAGCCGGAGCGAAAATACCACAGTTACATGTTGTATTTTCGCTCCGGCTGCCTCTCAGCAGAGGTTAACGTGCTGTGGTCGGATCCGCGGCTGGAGCGTGTATGAAACTATAAGGCAAGTTATGTAGCCAAGTCCTTCTATCATTTAGAGACATTCAGCTAATAACTGCTCAACAGCGATGAAAGATACTGTTGCTGAATAAAATGGCAACATTATATGTTTATACTTATGGACAATATTGTGAGTCAGCAGAGGGATTATTGTTGGCTCACTAGTAGGGATAAGCGAAACCAACCCCGTACTTTTCCACTGAAGTCTGGATTCGGTGTTCGGTGTTATTATTTTCCGAAGAAGGGTCCGATGAAGAGGAAAGACCTGAGCCAGCTGTTCCTCTCTTTCAGTAGGCTGGTACCCTGGCCAAAGGCTGAGGGCTGAGGGCCCAGGGTCTGTGGCAGAGTATCCCTGTCTCAGCATCTTCTTCAGTTCACGCATTATTGTGGAATCTTCTCTTCTAAGCACTGTTCCCTAACTGCAGAATACTAGGGACTCTGACTGCTCTCCTGTATGTCATAGACTTGTATTCAAGCTTCAGTGATACTCAGTGGCAATGACACAGCAGAATTTCCAGACAAATCAGGTTTTAACACATATCAACAGAGCTAAACTAGACATTCAAAAGGTCAATCTGGCTTTGGTTGTAAACAAGTCTGGCTTTTTCCCTCCAAAACATGCTTTTTTAAACCCTATGGTAGTTACTTAATTACTAGCTTCTCATTCAAAGTCCCAAAAGTCTCTCAGTGTCCATTAACTCTTTCCACAGTGCCATGCAAACACTGTGTAAATGAACAAAATATATATCACAACATACATATAAAATGCAGTTACACAGTGTTCAACAGTATAATCCATTGCAAGTTAACCCTTCAAAGTGAAATAAAATAAGACCTTGATGACTTTGCAAGGGGAGATACACAAATTTCCACAAATGTCCAGACTTTAAAGTATCCCTGCTCCAGGGCACTACCTCATGCATCATCTTTGTAAAATTATATTTAAAAGAGTTAGCAGGCCATATATATTGATACCTATCTGGAGGATAGGTCACAAATATCTGTTTGCAGGGGTCCGACACCCGTCACCCCTGCCGATCAGCTGTTTGAAGAGAAGGTGGCGCTCCATGCCAGCTTTGCTTCCTGTTCATTACAATAAGCATCAATGAAGCAGTGGTATAATGTAATTTTATTAAAGACCATATGTAAAATAACAGGCTTCTGGAACATGGACCAAGCAATATCTCTGTTACTTTAAGTGGAGTGGGAAGGAAGGGGTTAAGGTGAACAAAAGTAACCGTATTTTGTGACAAGCCTATAAATCATAAGTGTCATCCACACCTTGAACAGTACAGTGGGTTCACACTCTGGTCCCGATTCCCTCGTGTTCCAATATAAAATGCTGTTACACATTTTACAGTTACAGTATAAAATAATCTTGGACTTTGATATTGCTTGCATTTTCTCAGAATAGGCCATGAATATTAGATTGGTGGTGGCTCGACCCCTGGCACCCCCTCTCAACAATTGATTGAAGGGCTGGGTTGTTTGGGCATAGCTTTGAGTCAATTTTATTGTTTACTAGGAAGAGCTCTGGGCATTTTGTAATGGCTCTGCCTAATACTGCAGCTCTCTGCAGCTGAATCTCACTCAATAAATGGCACTGAGCTGCAACACCAGGCACATCCACTCCGAAATATACAGTGCTACATCTGATAGTCAATGAAGCTTGAAGTGGCACTCAGTTATTTTTGGGTTCCTGAGAGTTCAAACGCCTCTGGTCTGATATTGATGGTCAGTCCAAATGGTTCCTGAGAGTTCAAACCCCCCTGGTCTGATATTGATGGTGAGTCCAAAGAATCGGTAATAAGTATCAAAGTCTTGGAAACCCCTTCACCATTTGTTATCTAATGGTAATCACATTTATCAGAGACGATTCAGAGGCCTCCAAGTGTTAAGCCTCTTCCCCATATCTAGTGACTGCTCATTACTGTGGATATGCTCTGAATGCTATAGATGGGAATTACCTCTTTATGTTTATCAGATATAATGTAAGCATATTTTTGCAAATTATATCTGTTAAAGGGTCTATTAATTAATAATATTTTGTGTGATATTAATAATCAATATTCATAAATAGACGTAACCGGCTCTGGCTAGCTCTGCCTATTTATTTCCTTTACTGAAGTCCGTTCCCTGCACGCTGTCCCGCTACCTTGTATTATGGCGACGGCTACAAAGACACTGTAAATGGTACTTTAAATAATAAAAAGATTTGGGGGCGGAGCCTGACTGCCGCGCATGAAGGAGGCTTAAGTGAGAGCTCTCTCTTCACCAACCTGTGCTCACGAATCTACGCCAGTCCAAAGCCGACCAAAATGGTCAAAATAGGGAGAGACAAGCCCAGAGATCTCCCGGGCACACCAAGAAGGAAGAAAAACCAACTGGAAATGGACAAATTTTGGAGGAATAAACTCGCGCTATCTCCTATACGAGCGGACAAGATGGCGCCGCCGGATGTCCAGCACGACTCCGATGAAGGTGAGGGTGCGGAATGCGGGGAACCTGCTTCTCATGGAGGGCAGGGAGATGAATCCCTCCTTACTAAAACATTCTTTCAAGACTCCCTCGCCCATGCCCTTGCTCCCATTTTGAAAGAACTGGGGGACATTAAGTCTGAAATACGCTCTATGGGCCATCGTGTAGAGACTCTAGAAAACAACCAGTCATTACTCACGGCTCATAACCAGGCGGTGGGGAAAACTCTGGAAGCCCATGGGGAATCTTTGAATCAAGCCTACCTGCTCATAGAAGACCAGGAGAACCGTAGTAGACGCAGGAACATCAGGTTTAAGGCATCCCTGAGGCAATAATGCATACCGCCCTTTCTGAAACGGCTAACAAGATATTCGCCACTTTTCTAGGTGATGCCAGAGCGCAGGCCGTCACAATAGAACGGATCCATAGATCCCTCAGACCGGTGCCTAAGCCAGGGGAACCGCCGAGAGACGTGATCTGCGGTCTGCTGAGTTACCGTGATACCGCCGCCATTTTGCAGGCAGCCAGAGAACACAAAGAGTTGAAGTTTGATTCAGCTGAAATTCACCTCTACCAGAACTTAGCCCCTCCAACCCTTGATAGGAGAAAAGCCCTCAAACCTTTAACAGACCACCTGAGAAATAATCATATAATGTACAAGTGGCTGTTCCCGTTTGGCCTCACCTTCAGCAGTGGAGGCAAACGCATCACAATCCGGTCCCCTAAAGATCTTGCAGATGTGTGGCCTGCACTCGATATTTCACCGATAGCCGTGGACTTTTGGCAACCACTCGTTACCCCTGCAACCAGACTACCACCTTTACCACGTTTGGAGCTATGGTCGACGGTCGCAAAGCATAAATCTCCCAAAAGCAGAAAGTCCCAAGAGTGAGATACCGATATCTCTCATGAAGATGGAATCTCCGCAAGTCTTCTGCATTGGACTGTTGATCTGCAGTAAAATCCTCTCCAGGCCCACGAAAAAAATCTCCTGATGGGTCCTGTACTGGTGAGGGGAATCTACTTATGGTCCACACTTGTTATGTCCTGCTACTAGCTTTGGACTTCAGTTATAGTAGTGTCTGTTCATCTATACCTCTGAGTTATTTGTACGGCTTATCAATATCTTCAACTTTTAGGTTACGTAAGAGGACATTTAACACCATGTTGCCTTACACTATTTCTTAGATTAGCGAAATGAGCACGGGGAGGTACCTGTATGTCAGGATGTTCTCTTATCATTCTGATACCCCCCCCATTCCTATGAGCTTCATCATAGAACCTCATCTCTCGATAACTGTACATGCTCAATGGTTAGCCCTATCTAGGGCTTTCCTTGTTAATATGTATTTACTGTTCTCCTCTCATTATTACTCCAGGGTTTCTGTAGGCTACATCACTACCAAGTGTACATTCGCGGTTCACAAAACACTGTACATTCATCATGGCTAAGATACAAGCCACAACATTTAATGTAAGGGGTCTTAATACCCCCCAAAAAAGGTCACAAATTTTTACCCTACTGAGAAAACTAGGTGCGGGAATTGTTTTCTTGCAGGAGACTCATTTTAAGGAGGGTAAGATTCCTCTTTTACACAAGTCATACTTCTCACATTGGTTTCACAGCACATATGTCTCGGCCTCCAGGGGAGTCAGCATTGCAATAGCCAAGTCTATACCATTTGAACCTTCTGTCGTGCAGGCTGACCCCAATGGTCGATTTCTATTTGTAAAGGGGAAAATAGGGGGAAGAGATGTGACTCTGGCCAGCTTATATGCCCCCAACACCCATCAACCCAGATGGCTTAAAACTACGCTGAAAAAACTCAGGGTCTTTTCTGAGGGCATCCTGATTGTGGGAGGCGATTTAAATGCTACATTAGATCCCTCACTAGATTCTTCCACAGGCTCTGCTGCAATGTCTCGTACAGCTTTAAGTGACATACATAACTCATTGAAGGAGCTGCATCTCACTGACACCTGGCGGGCGAAGAATGCCCTGGGCAAAGATTTCACATTCTTTTCCTCGGTGCATCAGTCTTACCAGAGGTTGGACTACATTTTCATGTCCGACTATAGCTTACCAATGTTGAGAGAAACCCATATAGGCCCTATAACAGTATCCGACCACGCTCCCATGTCTACCTCCTTTATATTAACAGACCTACCAGCAAAAGAATGGCGATGGCGCCTCAATGAGACGCTGTTAGATGCAGAGGCCAATATCAACTCCATTGCTGACAAACTACGTCTATATTTTAAAGAAAATCTGCCAACTGACACCTCCTCCACTGTAGTATGGGAGGCGCATAAAGCACTGATTAGAGGGGAACTCATTGCACTGGGAACTAAAATTAAACGGGAACGTCAGAAAAAAAGAAACTCCTTACTATCCCAAATTTCAACAATTGAGACGTTGCAGAAAAGGTCAGTAGCTGCTTCAGCCCAGGCATAACTGTCCGAGCTAAGACAACAACTTAAAGATCTCTTAAACATAAAATGTGCTAGGGCCTACCAATACGCCAAATTCAAGCACTACGCACATGGCAACAAAGGTAATAAGCTAATGTCCCAACTTCTAAAGAAACAAAATGACATGTTTTTCATTAAATCAGTCAAAAATAAATCTGGACAGGTGGTCTCCTCAACACCGGATATAGCTACAGCATTTTGTGACTTTTATCATGGGTTATATAATATTCTCCCATCTACTTCCTTATCGGCGCTGCCCCTAGAGACTCAAATTAATGATTTTTTGTGGTCCCTGCACCTACCCAGAGCCACAGAAACAGACTGTGCTAAACTTATAGCCCCCTTTTCTGAACAGGAGGTAAAAAAGATAATTACTTCTCTCCCCAATGGTAAGGCTCCGGGGCCAGATGGCCTACCGGTAGGCTACTACAAGAAGTTGCTCGACACCCTTCTCCCCCACATGGCAGACTGGTGCGCTGCCTTGATGGGTGGAAGTAAACTACTCCCCCAGGCCTTAGAAGCCACTATAACAGTTCTACCCAAGGAGGGGAAAGACCCATCTCCTTGCTGAATGTAGACATAAAAATATGGGCAAAACTACTTGCCCAGAGACTCAATGAGCTGACACCAGCTTTAATTAATGCAGACCAGGCAGGTTTTGTTCGGGGGAGAGAGGGCACCCTACACTCTTGCCAGTGGCGTAGCTACCGGGGGGGCAGGGGGGGCGACGGCTCCGGGCCCAGTGACTCAGTGGGGCCCAGCAAGGATGACCTTGCCTACTATCAGGCGAATACAAGTGAGCGCTTCCATTATGGAAGCGCTCACTTGTATTTAGGGACCCCCATCAGACCTCAGATCAGCCCACCCAGCCACATAGGATTAAAATAAAAAACCTTACTTACCTGTTCTGCGCTGCGGCTGCCCTCCGGTCCGCGCTCCGCTCTCTTCCCTGGCCCGCGCACACTATGACCTGACGCTGCGTGCTGGCTGGGTGGGCTGATCTGAGGTCTGATGGGGGCACAATACGCTGATCTGAGGTCTGATAGGGGCACAGTAGGCTGATATGAGGTCTGATGGGGGCACAGTCTGCTGATCTGAGGTCTGATGGAGGCACAATACGCTGATCTGAGGTCTGATGGAGGCACAATACGCTGATCTGAGGTCTGATGGAGGCACAATACGCTGATCTGAGGTCTGATGGAGGCACAATACGCTGATCTGAGGTCTGATGGGAGCACATTAAGCTGATCTGAGGTCTGATGGGGGCACAATACGCTGATGTGAGGTCTGATGGGGGCACAGTAGGCTGATGTGAGATCTGATGGGGGCACAGTAGGCTGATGTGAGGTCTGATGGGGGCACAGTAGGCTGATCTGAGGTCTGATGGGGGCTCAATACGCTGATCTGAGGTCTGATGGGGACACAGTACGCTTATCTGAGGTCTGATGGGGGCTCAATACGCTGATCTGAGGTCTGATGGGGGCACAGTGGGCTGATCTGAGGTCTGATGGGGGCACAGTAGGCTGATGTGAGGTCTGATGGGGGCACAGTAGGTGGATCTGAGGTCTGATGGGGGCTCAATACGCTGATATGAGGTCTGATGGGGACACAGTACGCTGATCTGAGGTCTGATGGGGGCTCAATATGCTGATCTGAGGTCTGATGGGGACACAGTACGCTGATCTGAGGTCTGATGGGGGCACAAAACACTGATCTGAGGTCTGATGGGGGCACAATACGCTGATCTGAGGTCTGATGGGGGCACAGTAGGCTGATGTGAGATCTGATGGGGGCACAGTAGGCTGATCTGAGGTCTGATGGGGGCACAATATGCTGATATGAGGTCTGATGGGGCACAATACGCTGATCTGAGGTCTGATGGGGGCACAGTAGGCTGATGTGAGGTCTGATGGGGGCACAGTAGGCTGATCCGAGGTCTGATGGGGGCACAGTAGGCTGATCCGAGGTCTGATGGGGGCACAATACGCTGATCTGAGGTCTGATGGGGGCACAATACGCTGATCTGAGG
Organism: Rhinella marina; assembly: GCA_900303285.1. Taxonomy (NCBI): domain Eukaryota; kingdom Metazoa; phylum Chordata; class Amphibia; order Anura; family Bufonidae; genus Rhinella; species Rhinella marina. The sequence continues at coordinate 17,168 of ONZH01017045.1, forward strand.
TCTGATGGGGCACAATACGCTGGTCTGAGGTCTGATGGGGCACAATAAGCTGGTCTGAGGTCTGATGGGGGCACAATACGCTGATGTGAGGTCTGGTGGGGGGCTCAATACGCTGATCTGAGGTCTGATGGGGGCACAGTGGGCTGATCTGAGGTCTGATGGGGGCACAGTAGGCTGATGTGAGGTCTGATGGGGGCACAGTAGGTGGATCTGAGGTCTGATGGGGGCTCAATACGCTGATCTGAGGTCTGATGGGGACACAGTACGCTGATCTGAGGTCTGATGGGGGCTCAATATGCTGATCTGAGGTCTGATGGGGACACAGTACGCTGATCTGAGGTCTGATGGGGGCACAAAACACTGATCTGAGGTCTGATGGGGGCACAATACGCTGATCTGAGGTCTGATGGGGGCACAGTAGGCTGATGTGAGGTCTGATGGGGGCACAGTAGGCTGATCTGAGGTCTGATGGGGGCACAATATGCTGATATGAGGTCTGATGGGGCACAATACGCTGATCTGAGGTCTGATGGGGGCACAGTAGGCTGATGTGAGGTCTGATGGGGGCACAGTAGGCTGATCCGAGGTCTGATGGGGGAACAGTAGGCTGATCCGAGGTCTGATGGGGGCACAATACGCTGATCTGAGGTCTGATGGGGGCACAATACGCTGATCTGAGGTCTGATGGGGCACAATACGCTGGTCTGAGGTCTGATGGGGCACAATAAGCTGGTCTGAGGTCTGATGGGGGCACAATTTGCTGATGTGAGGTCTGGTGGGGGGCACAATACGCTGATCTGAGGTCTGATGGGGGCACAGTAGGCTGATGTGAGGTCTGATGGGGGCACATTCTGCAGATCTGAGGTCTGATGGGGGCACAATATGCTGATCTGAGGTCTGATGGGGCACAATACACTGATCTGAGGTCTGATGGGGAACAATACGCTGATCTGAGGTCTGATGGGGGCACAATACGCTGATCTGAGGTCTGATGGGGGCACAGTACGCTGATCTGAGGTCTGCTGGGGCACAATACGCTGATCTGAGGTCTGATGGGGGCACATTCTGCTGATCTGAGGTCTGATGGGGGCACAATATGCTGATCTGAGGTCTGATGGGGCACAATACACTGATCTGAGGTCTGATGGGGGCACAGTAGGCTGATCTGAGGTCTGATGGGGGCACATTCTGTTGATCTGAGGTCTGATGGGGGCACAATACGCTGATCTGAGGTCTGATGGGGGCACAGTAGGCTGATGTGAGGTCTGATGGGGGCATATTCTGCTGATCTGAGGTCTGATGGGGCACAATACACTGATCTGAGGTCTGATGGGGGCAGGGGACTGTTAGTTAGTTAGTGATGTAAAAACTGGGGACAGGTTTCCTTTAACATAGGAGTCCCGTTGTTTTTTAATCCTATTACTCCTATATTTTACTGCATTATATGGTAGAGTATTTAGACTAGGGTATGTAGAAAGTCTATTGTACTGTACTTAACAGCATAGATGATCTAGCAGTTTATACAGTCATCTTGCTAATACAGTATTATAACCACAACTAGTAGTATGTGCCTGTGAAGTTGGAAACGTGCGGTTGGGAAGCCAAGTGGGGGGCCCACTCAAGTATGTTTCGCCCCCCCTGTGCTGAACCTCTAGCTACGCCTCTGACTCTTGCAGAATCATACATGCTATACAATACGCCCACAACAAGAATATTCCATTGGTTCTTCTCGGCACAGACGCCGAGAAGGCCTTTGATAGAGTAAATTGGCAGTATATGGAGAAGGCCCTTGAATGCTTTGGTATCCCTACATCTTTCATTCTTGCAGTAATGTCACTATACCAAAAGCCCAATGCTAGAATAAGAGTCAATGGAGTTTTGTCAGATTCATTTAGTATACAAAACGGCACTAGACAAGGTTGCCCTCTCTGCCCGACTTTATTTATACTGATGTTGGAAACCCTGCTTCAAAAAATTAGAGAAGACAATGACATTGAGGGTCTGCGGATGCAGTCACATGTTCATAAGTGTGCTGTGTTTGCAGATGACCTCTTATTACTACTAACCAACCCTGTTATGGCATTCCCGAAAATACTGTCCTTATTCCAACAATTTGGGGATCTCTCTAACTTTAAAGTAAATTACCATAAGTCCGAAGCGCTCAATATCACATTGCCTAAAATGGCCTTGAGACACCTACAATCGCAGTTCCCATTCAGATGGCAGAACACCCATTTGAAATATTTAGGAGTCCACATCACAAATAACATAAACCACCTATATAAAGCCAATTACCTACCTCTACTACATCAGATAAAAGCACAACTGCGATCATTAGCACCACCCTATGTGTCATGGATAGGACGAAAAAATATACTTCAGACTTATATCCTACCCAGATTCCTGTACTTGATGCAGATGATGCCTATACATCTTCCCATGACCTTCTTTACGCAAGTGCGTTCTCTCTTCACAACCTTCCTATGGAGGGGTCGAAGACCTAGGATAGCTTATGACAGACTTTCTATGGTCCGTCAGAAGGGCGGATTTGGCCTACCGGACCTGAGGTCTTACTACCACGCAACTCAAATGAGAAGATGGATGCACCTCTGTATCCCAAAATTCAGAGTCTTAGGCTCTGATATAGAACTAAGCAATCTAACTAGCTCTCAAATGGCCACGCTTTGGGGAGTGAATAACTCTTCACCACAAATCACAGGCCTCACAAAAGGCATAGCGCTTGGTCTCTCACATTTGCTTTCCAGCCCTTCTTTCTTGCCCGCACTGTCCAAGGCCATGCCTGCTAGTCTCATACCGTTTTTACTCAATACCAACCTGCAATACAGCAGCCCAGTGTGGTGCAGAATGGAGTCCTTATCTATTGGTGAACTTTTGGAAGCTACTAATTCAGCATCCAAGTTGGACTCCTTTTGCTCCACAACCTTCCACGAGGGTGATTTCCTAAGCAAATATGACTTTAAAGATTCTCTTAAAGCACTTACCTCTAAATGCATCAACCCATCAACAGACACATGGTGGGAAAAATTAATGCTGGGCAAAGCCATCCCACAACATTGCCTATCCTTGTTTTATAAGTACAATCTTTCCCTACGTTGCGCGGGGAAGCCGGCATACATCGGAGGCTGGGAAAAAGATTTGGGTAGGTCCTTTACGGATGCAGAAATCACACAAATACATCTAAGATCACACGGTTTTTCGAAATGTGTATGTATACAGGAAAATTCATACAAAACCATGACACGATGGTACAAGGACCCACTAAAAATGCTGCAAATGGGCCTGAGCTCCTCGGATGTGTGCTGGCCCTGCAAGATAGATAAGGGTTCTTTATATCACATTCTATGGGCCTGTACATGTATCCAACCTTTCTGGCGACAGGTGGAGAAGGCCATAAATGATATATGCAAAACTTTGCTTATACTCCAACCTGAGTCAGTCCTATTATGGCTTCCTTCCCATACTTGGAAGCCGTCTAGATATAACCTACCCACTATGTTGGTGCAGGCTGCTAGACTGCTGATTCCATTGAGGTGGCTTGACACTAACCCACCCACACTAGAGATGTGGAAAAATAAGGTAGACCAGATCTGCCTGATGGAGGAGCTGGTGAGTTGGGAAGCTAGAAAACATGCAAAATTCCTATCATTGTGGAGTCCATGGAGGGACGCTAGGAAAGATATCTAAGGGTTGGTGGTGGCGTTGTTCAACCCCTTGTGGATCAGCCATTAGATGATATCAAATTACATACGAAAATCACTTATCCAATTTTTACATAGTGTTTTTCACTTTACATAGGATCTTCCTCACACACTTGGGCCACAAAACTGATACTCTACGACTATGAACCCTGGAGTAAGCTGGTTTACTTGTTAGTTTACCTATTGTGTATTTGTTGTCTACTTGACTTCTCAGTCATGGTTTTTCACCTATGCCCCTCCAAACCTCCCCCTTCTCTCTCCCCACCCCCCTACCCTCACCCTACCACCCCCCCTCTACCAAATTTTTGGTACCTCTCCATACCCTACCATATTCTGATTTCCTCATACCTCTCCCCTCCCTGACATGCATGTATATCTGAATCTGTATAAGCTATTGCTACTGCTTAACTGCCATTAAGTAATCAATATTCGAGGTTTATGCAATACTATGTTTACTTTTGAAGTAATTGCGATGCCAAATGTCACATTTATATGCATATATTTTCAATAAAAAGAGTTTTGCAAAAAAAAAAATAATAAAAAGATTTATTACAAAATACACGGTCTACAGTCCACTTATTTATACTATATCCATATATATATTTATGTAAACGTCTTATAAATATATATGTATATAGTCGCACAATAATACAATATTAAAAAGCTAACTACACTGCACACTTCCCACTAGTAATTCCACCCACAAACTATCTAAACACATACACTCACACAGAAATACATATAATTACAGCAGTACCCTCCCAAGCCTAATACTAGCTGTCCCTAAAAGGGGTTATGTCACGCGAGGTCGGCGTCGTGCTCCCTCTGCACGACGTCGCCGGACCTCTCCGCCCCCTAGAGACGAGCAATAGGGAATTGAAGTGCTGGTCTTGTCAGCCAGCACTTCATGAGTTAATTCTCTGTTTGGGTTTAGCCATGTGGTGCTGATCACACCACATGGCTACTTTACATATTGTTTGGACAGCTTGCTCCGCCTCAGGTCATGTGATGCTGGCCACATCACATGATCCTGGGCGGGCTATTTAAAGATGGCAACTGCCTCACTCAGATGCCTGTGATTAGTCTTCTGAGATCAGTGCTGTGTGTTGGACCTTGCTGTTGGATTATTGGTGTATTGGATTTTGGCTTTGGACTTAGACTACGCTTTTGTGATTCCCCTCGGTATTTGACGTGACCTCCTGTTCTTGACTTGGCTTGCTGACGATTCTGCTGTTGTGTTTGTTTCTGTCTGTGTTCGTCTTTCCCTGTGTTCCCTTCCCTTCCCTGTGCACGTACTCAGCATAGGGACTGTCTCCAAGTTACGGTTTTGTCGCCTAGGGCATCTACTGTAAGTAGGCAGGGAAAGAGGTGGGGTTCAGACAGGGCACACTATCCCTTGTTTCCCTGTCGTGACAGGTTACTTACAATATAGGGGTTATAGGGGAAAACAAGGAATGCAAGGGGTTATCTGCAATGATAAGGCACTGCAGGGGTCAGGAGTTTGGGGATAATTAGGGGTAACAGGAAGTTCCAGGGGTATTTAGCCTGTCTCTGTTTCTGGAGGGGCTGCTTGGCTTACTTGTATGTGGTGATGAGTCTCCTTCTTGTGGTCATGAAAGCTACTCTTGCTTGTGGTGGTGAAAGCTCCTCTGCTTGTGGTGGTGAAAGCTCCTCTTAGTCCCCCAAATGCTGGACTATTTATCTATCATAGGTAGGGGGGAAGGTGTGGACAGTCCATGCTATAAAAGGTTTAGCATGTCACCAACTACCTGTTTGGGGTCTGCACAAAAGGACACTAGATATCAATCAGGTGTAATAAACCTTCACAATGCAAGGCCTTGGCCTGGAGGAGACCAACACCCGTGTTCATAGCAACCCTTGCTGTGAACAGCTGATACCAGAGGTGTGTGACAAAGGATAGATGATCTTATCAATCCTCTGTCCTTTGATGTGCCCGAGACTGTCATCAGGGCAGCATCTCCCTCCTGCAAGTGCACTGGTATGTGCCTCCAGGGGGATGCAGGGTGGAGGGTCAGTTTATATGTATATAGATAAATGCATATAAAACTGGGGCATATATACATGTATCTATATACATTAGGAGCAACTGGGGGCACAATATAATATATATAGGGGGCATCATATGCATCAGAGGGCACCACATATTGAGGCATATCTGGAGACCAACAGATACATAAATAGAAGGCCCATATATAGATATAAATGTATATGCATGCCTCATTAAGGGGGCATGCATGCATATACATATACACACATACATACCAGCACTTCCTTCTACAATCCCCCTGTTGTCGGGAAACACGACAAATTTTTTGGGGAAGTGTTGGGATGTATTTGCCTCCTCAACCCCACTCATAACAGATAACAGTTCAGGATGGACTAAAGAATTATCCCGTCCTTAGGTACTTAGACATTTCCCTCGTGGCTTGGACCTCTTCCCTGCCCTTCTCCGTAACCCAACATCTCCGCCCACAGGATAAACCGTCCTCGCCATTATCTTCAGCTTCTCCCACCGTCATCATCTCAGACTTCTGGGATGGCTTCACTAGTGTCTGTTTTCAAGTATTCAGCTCCTCCCACTGTCGTCTTTTATAGGTCAGACTCTGGGATGGCTTCACTCTCCATCTTCATGTAGTGTCGGTCTTCAAGTATCCAGCTGCTCCCATTGTCGTCTTTAGACTCTGGGACGGCTTCACTCTCGATCTTCTAGGTTGGACCACGTTGCACCTCCTTTTTTGTGGGGTATGGTCACTTGTGGAATGAGTGTGAGGTGATGTCAGAGTACCTAAATTCTACCTGCGGGAAAAGCACCGCACCAACTATCACTCAGTCCATCCCTTACGAACTGCACCGGTCTAAGGTTTTTAGTGACAAATACCGTGTTCCTGACCCTAACGTGCCCTACTCTTGTCCCCATTCACTCATGCACACTGTCCCACCCCCACCCAACAATAGAAAACAACAATATGTATGAAATGCATATTCTGCAACAAGTATACAATACTATGGGGTTTCAGGATGGCATTGGTACTACATCCTGAACCCTCATAGGATCCAATGCAGTCCCTGGCTTCAGGACTTCACAGGAGTTATGTCCTGAGTCATCTTCTCCAGTCATCTTCGCGATGTTCTATCTGGTTCTGGGGTGAGTGTCCACAAGTCTCTTGCACGTTCCCATGAAGAACCAGAACCAGATGAACCATCACCGGGTGTGTCAAAAAGATTTAGGACGAAATGATTTGGCCGAACAGTCTCTCCCACCAGGACACTTCCGTCTACTTAGTCCAGTAAGGCTCCAGCTGGATTGCGGCTTGGTTCTTGTAGACTCTTGTAGAAACAAGAGTTGTTTGGCCAAAACCAAACGGGATCCTCTGGAGCCACACAAGAGTGTCGGGCGAATATCTGGTTTCTCTTCTGTCATCGTCAAGGTTCTTCCTTCAGCTCCTATGGCATTCTTCCTAGAAGAGAAGAAAACACCATGCGCTCCTGAGGGATTTCTCCCCTCATGGTGCACTTAGTTACAGCACTTCCAGCACCAATACCCTTGACCCAAGTGTGGAGAAAGGTATTGGGCTGACCTTCATCCAACAGGACCCCTCGTTATCCCAACACTGGTGTAAGAACACCGAACCTTCAGAGGATCCCATCCTTGGCCACACATCCCTCTGAACCAACAGATAAGGATGGCCACCCTAATAGGTTAGGATATCCGAGGGGAGCTGTGGACGAAGCATCTTTTGGCACGGCATCCCTGTCTTACTCATGTGTTTCCAGTCTGACTTCCCCCTGTTAACCTGTGTTGTAGAGGTCAGCAGAATCCATGGCGAAAACCTTGCCTTGGCTCTACAGGACTCCACAACACAAAACCACAGGCCGCATCCTGCTGTCAACCATTCCGTGTCCAACCTCAGTCAGAGCTGCGCTACCTGTCCAGACCAGCAAGTGAGTGCACAGTATAACCTCAATGTTGCCTGTCCGCAACCCACTTTCTGCCCTGGTCCACAGTATAACACAGCCCCACCGAAAACCCTGAACAGAACAGTGCTACCTGTCTCGATCTGAGGCCTTGGCTGCCCAGAGTAATCATCACACTGCACCATGTACCGATGTTACCTGCTCACAAACCAACCCCTTCCTCAGTCCACAGTGTAACACTGCTCTACCCACAGTAGACACCAGAATGAACCAAAAACAGCCGCGCCTCCCAGCGGGGAATGCAAACTACAACAATCAGCAAAGCGGAACACATTCGTAAACAAGAACTGCCTCTATCAACATAAAAACATACAAACAGGTAACACAAACACAGGACACAGACATACAAAGGGGACCATCAGGGTAACAAATAGCACAGGGGTGTCAAACATTCTCTAACCTAGATTGGCCAATTTGACCCCTCAGCACCTGATGGGGCATATACCGCTGAGTGGTGACTTTATGTACAATTTGTTACCGGGATTTTCCTACTGAACACATTGCAGTTACTTGCGCAAGGGCAATTCCTTGCAATGTGTCCTTGTTTCCCACACCTGAAACACCTAATGGGACCTCCTGTCCTTTGTGTCCTATCGTTACCTGTCCTGCAGTGTTTCACTATATGACCCAAGCCAGCACATGCAAAACACTTGATGTTTGCCCTGCATGGCTTAGGTCCGTCCACACTGCAGTCGTGCTCTCTTTTCCTGAACTGTTCCATTTTCAGGGACGCACTTTTCACAATATTTCTTTTACAAGAAATCATTGTGTTCTTTTTTATCGTCTGGACAGGCTCAAATTTTTGGAGATTTGGCCTGTCACAGACATCTCTCCCCCCTTTTTGCCCTGGAAAGGGCAAAATTTTTGGAGAGTCTGGCCCTGACTTTATAGAAAAAGAAAGGTCCGGCACCAACTTCGCAAAATTATTGATGACGTGTTGCATGCCGGTCATCAAGTGAGACCTAGCAGCAACCTCATCATTCAATTTGGCTAGAGTCGCGTCAGTAGAGGCAGCCCTTTCTTTGAAGGCCTTGATCTCAGCATATGACTGAGTCAACTGAGCCTCAAATTCCTCCTTTGGCCTCTGCAACTCTACCAACTGTGACTCTATTTTAGCCACCTGCATATCTCGGTCAGCAGAAGACTGCACATTCACTGCCAGCTATGCCCTCAATGCCAAAACCTGCTGCAAATTACTGGCACAGCACTGGCAATGACTGGTCGGAGGAAATGTCTCCGCTGACCGAGAGACCAGGGCAACATGCTCCGGCTTCCCAATGCTAACCTCAAATGTGTGTACAAGTTTGGCTAGCATTTGAAGCCGTTTCGTTGCCTTGTTAAATACTGTCCGTTTGTTAACACAAAGCTAACTACACGCCTGTGCCAACAAATCGGACCACAACCTTTCTGTAGAGTTGTACGAAGTAGGGAGTATGGGATTAAATGTGCTATGATTAGCTAAGTGTAACAGTATAGCGGTCATACTTACTCGTTCGGTGGCCATCTTGGAGTCGTCTGTCCTGCGTCCAACGCTTTTTCCCGACCAGCCAGGCTCCTTCGAATGTCTGTGCTGCTTGAAAAAAGGTCCTCTTCTCCGGAACGCCTTTTTCCCAACCAGCCGGACTCCAAATCTGCGCTGCTTGGAAGAAGCTTCTCTGGAACGCCTTTTCCCCGACTCCTTGGATCCACCCGAACTTGGGATGCCGCTCGCCGATTAACCGTGCAAGGGAATCACAAAAATATTACACATCAAAAGATTTTCAGGTTCGCTCTTTGTGGACGTTTCCTGTGCAAACTGCCACCCACACCTGTGTTATCCGTCCAACTTCAAGGTCGAGGATCACAATATAGCATAACACTGCACCGTGTCCCTCCGCTATTTGTCCACTCCCTATCCGCCTGTCTTAGTTGACGTGATAACACAATTGTGGCGCGTGTGCGCAGAAATCCAGTCCACAACCAGTTCGGGCTAGCTCGCCAAATGTTAAAGGAGCTATTAATTATTAATATTTTGTGGAATATTATTAATATTTATAAATAGGCGTAACCGGCTCTCGCTAGCTCCGCCTATTTATTTCCTTTATACAATATCAATCTTTAAAATTATATTTATGTATCTCTCTTCTGTTTTTTTCCACCATTCCAGATCATGCATTTAACACAATATCCTTTCTTCATCCCAACCTGAATAGCTGCTTTATAATATACTAGCAGAAGGACCCGGCTTCACCTGGGTATATAATCTATTTTATTTTATGTGTGTGTCATTTTATCTGTGTGTTGTTGCAGAGAGAAAGTCAATGCAGCTAACAGAAGTTGATCTTCATTTTTTCAATCCCCATTGGATGCGGAGTGGGAGGGGGTGTGACCTGACCAGGTCAGGGGCGTGGTTTAGTGGGACCTTTGGGGGGCGTGCTTTTAAGTTCTTCTTTTGAGGGTGGCCTGAATTACAGGTCGATGCCATGGAAATTTATGAGGACACGCAATGTATAGCAGTGGAAGAGAACATCTTTTTGGCTGCGGAGTGGGAGGGGGCATGGCCTGACTGAGCCAGGGGCGTGACTTAGCAAGACCTGGGGTGAGGGTTTTAAGTCCTTCTTTTGAGGGTTACCTGAATTACAGGTCGATGCCATGGTAATTTATGAGGACACGCAATGGGTAGCAGTGGAAAAAAAACATCTTTTATTACTACTGAATGGTCGTAGTCTAAAATAAGTGTATTTTATTTATTTCATTTAATGTTTCTGTGTGTTGTTGCAGAGAGAAAGTCAATGCAGCTGATAGAAGTTGATTTTTACCTTCATTTTTTCAATCCCCATTGGCTGCGGAGTGTGAGGGGGTGTGACATGACCGGGGGCGTGGTTTAGCAGGACCTTCGGAGGTTGCGTTTAACGCCTTTCTTTTGAGGGTGGTATGAATTAAAGGTCGATACAATGGTAATTTATGAGGACACGCAATTGGTAGCAGTGGAAGAAAACATCTTTTATTACTACTGAACGGTCTTAGTCTAAAACATAAGTTATATTTATGTTAACCGGAATACCCCTTTAACAGTGTCATCCACAGCGCTCTGCCCCTTTAAAGCAGTGAATAGAAATGGCTGAGTTGTTATTTAACTGAGCTCCTTAGCTGGCTGCTAATTACCTGGCTGTGTTGTTATGGAAACCTGCCCTCCCTGTGTGTGTCTGTGCAGAGAATGGCAGTTGAGGTTTGAAACCAAAGCTCCCAGGCTAATATTGGCAAATGCAGGTCATATTTTGGGAATATCTCGGGAAAGGTATGTCCTAGAGAGCTGAGACCTGGTCTTAAACCTTCCCGGACACCTGATGTACCTGTGTGCCGAATTTGGTGAACATCAGTCCAGTAGTTTGGTCGCGCATAGAGAACAGACAGACAGAAACTCATTTTTATAATATTAAGAGATAATCTTTTCCACAGTTTTGTTGAAGGCCTTCATATATCATTTTGAGAAAATCGTTAAGTATGTTTGCCCTAACAGGTCCCAATAAAGACATGCTCAGCAATAGAAATATTTGCGTCACTGTGCAATACTTCAGAGATATTCTCACTTAGTAATTCATTTTTACATGTCAAGAGCAATCAACTCTGAAGTATCAAAGAAAGGATCGTCAAAACTGACAGATTGCCTAGTATCTTCAAGTAAAATTTTCTTTGTTTTTCATTATGGTGGTTTTGCAAAGGAATTTTTCTTACAGCTTCTTTGTTACTTTCAAGGCTGTAAAGATGCACAGCTCTCATTTTAATTGTGTGATATAATACATAATATAATCTATAATGTGAAACTTTTTTTATTATTCGCATGCTGCCCCCTCCTTCCCTACAGTACTCAGAATCAGTTTCAGGCACTGAATTTATATATCTTTTATTTTACAAAAAACTGAGCATTCCGAGGATCCAAGTTACTCTTCCTTCAAGTAAGTTAAGGGGGTTTTCCAGCTGCAGAATGGGTTAAAAATTAAAAATAAAATAAATAATCTGAGATCATCACTTTTGTCCATTGTCGGGTTTTCTTCAATAAAGACGGGATAAACACTAGTGTTTATAAAAAGATAGCACACTCTAGGTGTGCCTTTTAATGCTTTTTGTCTCTATAAGCTACTCTATAGAACTTCAAAAGCACTAGAAAAAAACACTGCATAAAATTTCACAAAGTAAAAAAGACCATCAAAAGTGGCTTAAAAACAATAAAAAATGCATCAAATTGTTGGCATTTTTTAAATGCTTTTCAAAATGTTAGAAAAACGTTTGTCAAGGAAGTCGTAGAGTTAACAAGACACAAAGCAGAGCTCCCCTCTGAATCTGAGTCTTTTTTGTGCAGGTCAGTCTACATACTGTATGATTATAGAAGCATAATTCCTTTTCTTGGATCCACAAGCTACAGTACTTATAAATGCAGAAACACAATTTCTGGCTGTAGGATCTCTCTGCATATTATTTCTTACCCTGCATGTTTCCCGAACATGTTCCGATTCTGTTTAATGGAATGGAAAAAGTGCTTCAGCCAGCCATACTTCCATTTCAATAAAGGGATGTGTGATGAGCCCTTCAGCAAATAGTGTATGTAACGGTTTTCAAAAACCTCTTTTCTTAATATTTGTATTTGGTTTTACATTATTTTAACCTATTGCTTACCAGGGAAACTCTCTACAAAAATAATACATCTTTGTAAAGTATATATTTCACGTTGTTAAAGGTAACGGCTCATGTATTAAAGGGGTTGGCCACTTTGTTAGCACTTATTAAAACTCTAAAGAAAGCAGGGAGATAATAAACTTCCTCATATATCTTCTGCAGCAGATCTGCCTGGTTCCTTTGCTATTGGAAGCCACACCCCCTCCTGTCCTGCACTCATAGCTCCCTGGCTAGTCCATGCTTGCTTGTGCACTAGTCCATGGCAGGAGTGTGCTGCTCCTGGGTCCTAAAGGCACCCTTCTTGTGTCAGAGAAGTTTCCTTCTGCTGTGACTGCAGTCCTGACTATACAGGGCTGAAGGGGCTTAGCAGAGAAACTTGTTAGAAGCAGAAATAAAGAAACTTTGCAAGAGGAAGAGAGCCTGAGGAGAAGATGTGATAGACTCACTGACTGCAGTGATGTAGCAGAGCCAGGAAGGTGCTGTGGACAACAAAGTGTGAGCAATCCTAGTGTCTGTCCTGTCTATGACCACTCTGCAATGTGATCTTATCACAGACATGTTTATTCTAGCCAGACCAACAGGTCAGGAGCTTTAACCCCTTCTGAGCTGTCATGGCTGAGGTCAGTGATATCAGCAGTCACTGATGTCATCTGTAAATACGTGCCCTCTCCTTCTTGCACACTGTATATAGTGATGTATGATGCCCCCAATACAGTGATATGTGATCACCACTTTATACTGTATATAGTGATGTGTGACCCCTGTATACAGTAATAGTTGACCCCACCACCACCACCATACACTGTATATACTGATGTGTGACCCCCCCCCACCACTGCATACAGAGATCTGTGAACCCCTGTACAGTGACCCCTTTATACTGTATATACAGATGTGTGACCCCCTGTACATTATATATAATGATGTGTGAACTCCTGTACATTATATATAGTGATGTGTGTACTCCTGTACATTATATATAGTGATGTGTGACCCCCTGTACATTATATATAGTGATGTGTGACCACCTGTACATTATATATAGTGATGTGTGACCCCCTATACATTATATATAGTGATGTGTGACCCCCTGTACATTATATATAGTGATGTGTGAACTCCTGTACATTATATATAGTGATGTGTGACCCCCTGTACATTATATATAGTGATGTGTGACCCCCTGTACATTATATATAGTGATGTGTGACCCCCCTGTACGTTATATATAGCTAATTGACTACACTCATTTTCCCTTTTTTCCCAGATGAAGGGTAGTCATATATTCATAGATGATTGATGGGCTGTCAGCTGGGAGCAGGTCGTATGATGATAGACAGGAGGCTCCTCTGTATGTCAGCAGATCAATTTGTGCAGTCCGTGCACCTAAACAGAAATCTATGACAGCTCAGAGCTGCCATAGATTTCTGGATTCATTTGAGTCAGAAAACTGGTGAAAATGAACATAAATTTGTTGGGGTGACTTGTCACGACCTTTAAAAAAAAAAAAAAAAAAGCGCAGTTAAAAATTTGCAAACACATAGAGGGAGATTTATTAAGACTGCTGTAAAGGAAAACTGGCTTAGTTGCCCATAGCAACCAATCAGATTCCACCTCATTTTCCAAAGGAGCTTTGAAAAATGAAAGGTGGAATCTGATTGGTTGCTATGGGCAACCAAGCCAGTTTTCCTTTACACCAGTTTTGATAAATCTGTCCCATAGTTTGCAACTTTTTAACACCACTTTTTAGGAACAAGGGAAATGATAACCTTCCCCCCTCATTCTGTTTTTGGCTTACATCCAATGGCACAACTAGAAATGACTGGGCCCCACAGCAAATTTATGAAAAGGGTAACACCCCCCCTCCTTTACTGTTGGGACTGGGGAGTTCTTTCTATTGCTATGTCTGTACAACAGTTATTCACTGATAACTGGGTTATTGATATTATCTAAGGGGCTCTTGTCTCTATGGGAACACAGGTGGGCGGGGAGGTCATGTGACTGCTCCTCTAGACATGCTTGCTGCAGTGCATGCTGGGATTGTTACTTTCACTTTGCAGCTGCTCCTCCCACACAGCCTGTCTGAGGGAGCTCCTCCAGGGAAGTGTGTCATGGTGAACAGGTTAGATAAATGACATACAGCCAGTACATGTCACCTGAGAAATACTTCATAGTGTTAGCTATTGTCTGGGGGAATTTGGGATTTTTGATACTTAGGGTGGCCAACCCCTTTAAATTTGTTTCTTTGTTGTAAGTCTGCAATAGAGAAATAGAAGAGGAAATTGTAAAATGGTCTTAAAGGGGGCCTGTCACTAGAAAATTCCCTATTAAACCAGGCACACTACTGTACTATATACCTATACTGTACTATATTGGCAGCATGGTGGCTCAGTGGTTAGCACTGGTGTCGTGAAGCGCTGGGGTCATAGGGCTGAATCTGACCAAGGACAACATCTGCATGGAGTTTATATGTTCTCCCCATGCCTCCCACACTCCAAAGACATACTGTACTGATAGAGAACTTAAACTGTGAGCTCCATTGGTGATGGCAAGTGATGATAATGTGTGTAAAGTGCTGTGGAATATGTTGGCATTTTAAAAGTGAGTAAAATAAAATGAATACCTTGTGTGGTTAGCTCAGCTGAATGTAATGATAACTTTTAGGGGTTGTTCACATATCAGTTATTTGATCAGTTATTTCCATCAGTTATTGTGAGCCAAAACCAGGTGTGGGTCTAAAACAGCAAACAGGTGCAGATCTTTTCATTATACCTGATCTCTGTTTAGTGTCCACTCCTGGTTTTGGCTGACAATAACTGATGGAAATAACTGATGAAATAACTGATATGTGAACAACCCCTTACTTAGTTATTGATAGCTTTATTCTGGAGAAAAAGCACCTTTAAATAGACATGAGTGAATAAGTTCTAAACTAATCTAAATCATTCTGCTTCCAAACTAATCAGGAGTTTTGATGATTCACTTGTGCCAAATCTCACAAAATGGTTGGGAAAGTTGGTGGGGAAAACGGCAGGGAGGATGAAGATTAAAGATCTCATGGCTTAGAGGCTGACAGGCTGTGAGCCAATCGGGGCAGGATTTAGGAAGGTCCATTATGCTGCAATCTGTGACTTTTCTCACTCACACCAGGTCTAAAAAAGGGGGCGTGGGACGGGGCAGACCAACAGGCCAGTCTCGTTTACCATTATCTATGCCTGTGTTAGGCACATAAAATAGTCTAAATATAAGACAGCTAGGAAGCTGTCTTACATTTAGAAGCAGCGGTGGATCCAACAAAGTTATGTAGAGGCCAGCATCTCTACGTAACTGCGGGGGATCCACCACAAGTGCAGGGCTTTATTAAAACTGGCATCTAAAACGCTGGTCTTTATAATTGTGCCCCATAGTGCATGGATTTTTTTGCTAGCACTATACCAGAAGTATACAGTGCTATACTGAGTGTGAACAGAGGATTTATGGTGTCCATGAGGGCCCTGTGGCACACTGTGAAACCAGGATTGCACTGTGGAATGTATAATATTGTACCAGTTTGCTATTTTCTATGAATTCTTTTTTTATTTCATTATTTATATACGTTATGAGGTCTTAGACTGATGTTCACTCAAGAACCAGTGCTATTATGAAACCTGTCTACAGCTGTATTTAATCTAATTGTCTGTCTGCCTTCACCATTTTCACTGCTTCTGTCGATTTAGCTGTTTTTTTGCTTTCAAACCTACCATGTCTTCAGAGGATTATTCTCATAAGTAACTTTCTCCTTCCCTTGCCTTTGTATAGCTCACACACACTAGTCACTCACCTAAAGCCATCTAATTCCACGGTGAAACGTAAATGTCTGACTCATGAATCACTGAACCATCTGCCATCTCTCTTTATTTATGATCTACCAGGGACATCTTTCATAACCCTGCCTCACCTTCTTTTACTACCAATGTCATCTTCTTACCTACCACACAAAGAAACCTTGCAAATCTGATTGCTTTCATTGTATGATTTCCCCTGTCACCTTTAGCTGTGCAGTCTGGTACTGTTGGTTTGTGTGCAACAACCTTTCCTTTATCCATGACTTATTTTCTCACAGAAACATGGCTCCAACAGTCTAACACCACTTCTAATGCTCTTATTCATGGTGATCTATACTTTTTGCTATCTCCAGATTTGAGAACAATCAGGATGAAGGAGTATGCATATTTCTTTCACCTCACTGCACTCCAGGTAATTACTTTGTTAACCCAACTCATATTCCCCTCTTTTGAGGTCTACACACTCAGACTCTTCTACCCATTCTCACTGCAAGTGGTGGTTATCTACTGTTTCTCTGCCCACTGGACCCACCCTGTCAGTTCCTAGATCACTTTCTTGCATGGTTTCTTCATTTCCTGTCTTATGAAATGCCAACTCTCATTATGTTACTTTAACATCCTCATTGTCAAACCAATCTGCCTAAGACCAAAGGGTCTATAATAGTGATGAGCGAATCGAAGCGGCAATATTCGTGATTCGCACGAATATTGCCCACTTCGGCTCGGCTCGTGATACCGAGGCAGCGTGGACTCATGAATATCCGTGAGTCACTGTCCGTTTGAAATGCCCGCTTTTTTCAGCCAATCAGCATGAAAGGGAAGGCTTTGGGAACGCCTGTTGTGATGTACCAGCCCCTATACCTCCCCAGCAGTGATTGGCTGGCAGTAACATGTGACCTTACTTTACATAAGGTAGGGACCTGCAGCACCAGCCTCATTGTGCTTTTGGAAGGAGAAGAGAGAGACAGTGTTAGCTAGTGTAGTGTGTGTAGCAAGGAGTTAGGAGTTAGGTTAGAAAGCCCCAACAGTCTTTTTAAAGACTATTTATTCTCTGAAGAACAGTATACAGTATATGCTGTAAGCCTGTATTCTGTGCAGAGCTGTGCCTGGTACACCTTGTCCATCCACATAGCTCAAACTATACATCTCTAAACAGATATATTCCTGTGCATGACTGTGCTGAGAGAAGGGAATATTACATCAGCCATCTATATACCTCACAGTCTATAGATTCCGTATTGATCTGTAGATTCCAGTGTGATATACAAATACTGCGTGCTATTTCTTGATAGATCTGAAGATAATTTTACCTAGATATCAATATATCTATATTGGCCAGTACATTTTAGTGCTCTCTGTAATACACGGTGCTGCGACAAGGGAATATATTTCATCAGCCTTCTATATACCTCACAGTCTATAGATTCCGTATTGAATCTTTACAATTATAATAATATAATACTGCTACTGTGCACATGGAGAACCCCAGGGTCAGGGGGAGAGAGGGAAAAGCTGGGAGAGGTGGAAGAGGTGGTCGTGGAGGGAGAGGTG
Organism: Rhinella marina; assembly: GCA_900303285.1. Classification (NCBI taxonomy): domain Eukaryota; kingdom Metazoa; phylum Chordata; class Amphibia; order Anura; family Bufonidae; genus Rhinella; species Rhinella marina. The sequence goes on from ONZH01017045.1 coordinate 34,911, forward strand.
GGAATCGTGGTGGTGCTGTGGTCAGCGGTGATGACCGTGGTGTGCGTGGTGACACAGTGCCGGCTGCTGTGGGTACAGTGGAAACACGTAAGGTCAGGGTGCCTGATCAACTCCAGAAGTTGGTAGGGCAGCGTCCTACAACTCTGACAGACCCCAAACAACAACAGGAGGTGGTTCAGTGGATTGCAGAGAGCACGTCCAGCCACGTTTCGTCTGCCCCCTCATCCAGCCAGTCGACTTCTCTGAGCCAGGGTGTCTGTCCTCCAACTCGCCCTCCTTCTCCCCAGCCAGAACCCTCTAGGGGTATGTCCCAGGGACAAAATTTATCCATGGAACTCTTCAGCCACCACTTCCCTGATGTGCCAGTGGACGAGCTGCTATGCCCTGATTCTTAGGACCTTTTGCTGTCTCTGGGTTATGAGAGGGGGGAGTTAGCAGTGGCGTCTGAGGAGCTGGTGGAAGATGACGACGAGACACTGTTGTCGGAGGTAGTTGTCAGGGACGTCACTCTGGAGTCTGAGGAAGACCTGGGGGATGATGAGGGGACAGATCCTACTTGGGTGGATGAGGCAACTGGAGGCAGTGGTTCAGACTGTGAGACGACATCAGCACCACAAGCTGTTGAGAGAGCCAGAGGGCTGCGACGAGGGAGAAGCCAGGGCCGAGTCACTACTTCCCCAAGTGCTCCTAGAGGTCACGCTCCAGCCCGTACTATGCGCCACTCCTTAGTTTGGGAGTACTTTAAGGATGATGAGGCCGATCCTCGTTTGGTGGTGTGCAAGCTGTGCCACACGTCAATGAGCAGGGGTTCAAAACGCAACAACCTGACCACTAGTAGCCTGCGCAAACATTTGGAGAGAAAACACCCCACCAAATGGTTTGCACTTCTGTCAGCTGGTGACGTTGACACAGTTAGTCCAGCAACTGTGTCTCGTCCAAGCCAGGACGTTGCAGCCTCCAGCCCCGAAAGGACCCCTCCAGCTCCATCTCCCTCCCTCTCCTCCACTCATGTGTCCCAGTGCGGCGTTCAACTGTCTCTACCGCAGACATTTGAACGCAAGCGCAAGTACGCAGCCACCCACCCCCATGCGCAAGCTCTAAATGTGCACATCACCAAGCTGATTAGTTTGGAAATGTTGCCGTACAGGCTTGTGGAGACAGAATCCTTCCGCAACCTTATGGAGACGGCAGCCCCCCGTTACTCTGTCCCAAGCCGACACTATTTTGCCCGATGTGCCGTCCCCGCCCTGCACCGGCATTTGTCTGAGAACATCGCCCACGCTCTCAAAAACACGGTTTGTGGTAAAGTCCACATGACCAGAGATACGTGGACCGGCGGCCAGGGACATTACATCTCCCTCACGGCACATTGGGTCAATCTGGTGGAGGCTGGGTCAGAGACCGATCGTGGGGCTGCACATGTGCTACCCACACCACGAATTGCGGGACATAGTTCCGTCTGTGTGTCTCCGGCACATTATGCCTCCACCTCCTCCTCCACCTCCTCCTCCTCCAAAGTGGCAGTGATGCCCCAATCGTCAAGTCTCATTTCTCATGGCCAGCAGTTTCAGCACTGTGGTAGGGAAGCGGCAGCAGGCAGTTCTGAAACTGCTGAGCCTGGGGGATAAGAGGCACATGGCTGAAGAGCTCTTACAGGGCATCAGGGGGCAGACCAATGTGTGGCTGGCGCCGCTGAACCTTCAGCCAGGAATGGTGGTCTGCGATAATGGGCGTAACCTGGTGGCGGCTCTGCATCTTGGTGGGCTGACTCACGTGCCATGCATGGCCCACGTGCTCAACTTGGTGGCCCAGCGGTTCCTCAAGACCTACACCCAGTTGAGTGAGTTGCTCACCAAGGTGCGGCGCATATGCGCCCATTTTCGCAAGTCCACCACCGATGCCGCGACCCTCAGGACTGTGCAAGGGCGGCTACAACTCCCTGTTCACCGGCTGCTGTGTGACGTTCCCACGTGTTGGAATTCGACGTTACACATGCTAGCCAGGGTGTACCAACAACGCAGGGCAGTTGTAGACTGCCAGCTGATCCCCCGAGGTGGTAGTCAGGCCAGTCAGCTTCCTCATGTCTATGCTGAGGAGTGGACGTGGATGGCTGGCATCTGCCAGGTCTTAGGTCCCTTTGAGGAGGCAACAGAGATGGTCAGTGGTGATGCACACATCATCAGTGTCACCATCCCTCTGTTGTGCCTCATTCAGAACTCCTTGAGGAACCTAAGATCTGAGGATTCAGCAGTGTCACAGGAGGTGGGGGAAGACAGTGACATTGAGAGCACCCTGTTGTCAGTTTCGCAGCGCGAAACTGAGGAGGAGGAGGAGGCTGAGGAGGAGGAAGAAACTCTTGGGCACCATGCATCAGGGGGTGATTCCATGCTACCTGTTGAGCGGGTATGGGCTGAGGAGGATGAATTGGGGTCGGAGGAAGGGGGGGAGGAGGAGATGGAGAGTCCGCTAAGTGAGGAGGCTGAAGGCTTGCGTGTTGCCACAGTAGGGCACATGGCAGACTTTATGCTTGGCTGTCTTTGTCGTGATCCCCGGGTCAAGAGGATACTGTCCACCAATGACTATTGGGTGTACACCCTCCTTGACCCACGCTACAAGGACAACTTTGCCCAACTTATACCAGTGGAGGAAAGGAGCACCCGAGTCACTTTCTACCACAAGGCCCTGGTTCAGAAACTGTTACAGGCCTTTCCAGACCAGTCGAGCAACAGGGGGCGGACTGCAGTGGCCGAAGTTGGAGAGGAGAGGAGGGGGAAAGTCAGTGTAGGCGCCAAGGGCAGGGGTACACTATTCCATGCTTTTGCGAAGTTTCTTAAACCCCAGCAAGACAGTACGACACAGCCACAGGGCAGGCAGAGCAGGGCGGAACAGTACCGCAAGATGGTGAGGGAGTATGTCGCGGACCAGACCAACGTCCTGACCGATAACTCCACGCCATATAATTACTGGCTGGCCAAGCTGGACAGGTGGCCAGAACTTGCGCAGTACGCTCTTGAGGTGCTTGCCTGCCCTGCTGCAAGTGTACTGTCTGAAAGGGTTTTTAGTGCCGCCGGGGGTATCATTACGGACAAACGGACGCGCCTGTCCACCGACAACGCCGACATCCTCACGTTCATCAAGATGAACAGGTCATGGATATCCCCCCAGTTCTCATCCCCACCTCAGGCTACCTCCTAAATTGCTTGCTTTCCTCCTCCTCCTCTTCATCTGAGTTGCATATGCAACAATTTTTCAGGAAAGTCATCCGGCTTCCTACTAACAATTTTTCAGGAAAGTCATCCGTCTTTCTACTAACAATTTTTCAGGAAAGTCATCCGGCTTTCTAAAAACAATTTTTCAGGAGTCATGCGGCTTTGTAAGCAAATTTTTTATGAAAGGCCATGGGGTTCTATACGCACAGTGCTGACGGAAGCCCATCAGCCTTTCTAAACACAATTGAATCTGTCCCATCATGAGAAAGTCCCCCCAAGGAGTCCCCACTGTAACTTGCTTCCCATACAACTACCTCACCCCCCGACACCTGTGTCTCGCCATTGTCTACCACCTCCTCAGACAACACTGGTAAATCCCCACTGTCAGCACACGGAGACTGCAAAAGGTCTTGCGAATTGGGGCAGAGAATGTTCTGGGGTAGCACATCAGAGAAGGGGTGACTATGGGGTTCCAGGGAGTACGTGACCACATGCAATCTCCATCCAAAAAGTCATACTGAGGCTCACCACCATGCTTTACACTGCAATCTTATTACTGAGGCTCACCACCATGCTTTACACTGCAATCTTATTGAAAGACAGACAATCAGGGGTTCACTGCCAGGTTGTCAGGCAGCATTTTTAAGTGGGTCACCATTACCGTGTCCCTGAAAATTGCCTTGGGGTCATCATCACCAGACTATTGGCCAGATTTAGAAAAAATGGTGCAATTAGGGAGCCTCAGGCATCCCTACATGCTGCCCCTGGTGTTTCCTATGCATTTCCAAGGTGTTTCCATCATTTTCTGAGGTTTTCAGATGTTGGGGCAAACTTGACTGTGCAGAACCTTTGGCCCCTGCAAAAATATTCAGGTCTCCCATAGACTTTAATGGGATTCGTGATTCGGCCCGAACCCACGAATCCTGCGAAAAATTTGGGCCGAATTCTGAATCCCCGAATCTTTTAGGATTCGCTCAACTCTAGTTGTCTCACTTTAACAAATGGCATTTATCATGTAGACAAAGTTAACTACTTAACTTAATATTGTACTGGTACTTAATAATGTACTGGGATTATCCATATTGCCTCCGTTGCTGGCTTGATTAATTTTTCCATCGCATTATGCACTGGTCACTTGCTGTAGCACAGATACAAGGTAGCCAATCCATGCTCCCAAGTTCCCAGCCACCAGAGAGACTGGCTTTTCTGGATTACAGTGGTGGCTGCAAAACCTGGAAATGAGAAGTGTATAATGTGACTGAAAAATGAATCAAGAAACTAAGGCAATATGGATTATCACAATACATTGGTAAGTAAATGGGGACAATGCTGCTGTCAGTGGGGGAGGGTTTGTCAGAGGACAATAATGCTGAGTATTTTGTACTTCATGGTTGTATTTATTTGGGGAGATATTTTGTGCTGGAATGTATTTTTATGGTGAAGTTAGGGAGGTAATTTGGCATTGTACTTTGAGCTTCATCATGGTATATGTTGCTGTTGGGTATAGTAACATATGTCACTGACCAGGTGTTTAGGCATTTTTGAGTTCCACTTTTATTTCCTTTCTTGTATTGATGGTTAAAATAGGGGCAAGGCGATGAAGGAAGGAGGCCCACAGAGAGTAAATAGGCATAGAGGTAGGGGTAGGCAATGAGGAAAGGGTAGGGGAGGAAAAGGCGTTTTTTAGAACAAGGAACCCCCTACCAACTATGGGCTCACAACCAGGTGCAGTAGCTATGAAAGGGACACTGTATCCGAATACCCCTACTCCTCCCTCCTGTGAAGCAATCAAATCCCAGTCCAATAAGGTGCTCAATCTCTCTACAAGACCTCTTACAGCCACATAAATTACATTATTAAGTAAAGGTCTATTATTTGTACCCACGACTACCTTTAATTGGTTTAACTGGGTCAAAGACCTTAATCTTTTGGCCAGGAAACTGTGCTGGCACATTTTTGTTCAGTCAATAAGAGGGAGAGTAGAGAATTTGGTATTCCACAGGATATTTTGCAGGACGTTAGGCTTCTCTATTCATTGGGAGAGAGCGTCAAGGCCCATTTACTGCTCTCAAGAGCAAAAGTGTCAAAATGCTGCAAGTAGGAGATCCCTCCTGCATGGATGTTTTTTTTAATCAAGTGTGTAAGGATTTGGAGGAGGTGATGGGTGGGACACACTCATTTAACTGCTCCAAGGCAGAGTATCAGGTCCGGCAAAGTGAGAAAAAGATCACAATTAAACCGTCTGACAAGGGGGGCAACGTGGTCATCATGGATGCTCCCTAATATAAAAACATGTGTTTGGATCTCTTAAAAGATAAGAGTACATATGAAAAACTGACCTCTGACCCCACTTTGAAATATCAAAAGGAGTTGTCAGTTATGTTGCAGGATGCCAGGCATACAAAAATGATTTCTGAGGAGGAATTTGGGTTTTTAGATTTCAAATGTCCAACGGTGGCCACATTCTACAGTCTTCCAAAAGTGCACAAGGGGATGGTCCCATTGAAAGGACGCCCCATTGTAGCAGGAGTGAACAGTCTGACGCAGAATGTGGGCATCTACATTGATGAAATCTTGGCGCCCTTTGTTAAGACACTGCCCTCTTACATTAGGGACACGGACGACCTCTTAAGCTGCCTGGAAGGGGTATCTTTGGAAGAGGATATTTGGTTGGCCTCCATAGACGTTTAGACCTTGTACTCCTCTATCCCGCATCAATGTGGTATGAGGGCAGTGGAGGCATTTCTTGACACTAGGGGTCGCCAATTTAAGACCCATAATCTTTTTGTACTGAAACTGTTAGATTTTGTACTGACCCGGAAATACTTCCTTTTTGATGGCGTCTTCTTCCACCAGCTCAGGGGTACTGCGATGGGGAGTCCTTGTGCCCCATCGTATGCAAATTTGCTCCTGGACTGGTGGGAGAGGAATTTTGTATTTGGTGACGCCTCCCCTCCACACATTGGGGACGTTGTTATGTGGTGTAGATACATCGACGACGTCTTCATTGTGTGGAGGGCTTGTAAAGACCATTTTGGGAGTTTGTCCAGTTCCTCAATACCAATAACATTGGTTTGAAGTTTACATATGAAATAGAAAAGGATTATCTCCCTTTTTTGATATCTCCATTAGTAGAGGTCCTAATGACGAGATCAAAACCAATATATATCGAAAACTGACTTCCACCAATTCACTCCTAAAATGGGAGAACCACCATCCGTGCCCTCTGAAGCAAGGTATCCCAACTAGACAGTACCTGCGGATAAGAAGGAATTGTTCCTCTTTCTCTGATTTTAAAAAACAGGCGGGGGACCTTTGACAAAGGTTCCTTGAAAGAGGATAGTCAGATGCTGTTCTGAGGGGGGCCTATAAAAGAGCATCAAAGGCTAACCGTAATGAGCTTTTGTATCCTAAACGTCAACCCAATACTGGCACCATTATTCGCCTGGTCGGTACCTTTGATGAGACAGCTACAGAAGTTCAACAGGTTTTACAGAAACACTGGGGGATTTTGCAACTTGACCCAGATATTGGTGCTGTCATCTCCGACGCCCCGCAGATTACCTTTCGGAGGGGTCGGAGCCTGCGGGACTGCCTTATGCACAGCCACTACAGCGAATTACCTGAAACACTCAATTGGTGGCCACAGAAAACTGTGGTGTTATCGCTGTAGTGGCTGTGTAGCATGCCCATTCATTGATCGAGGCCGCACCTTTGAGGGCAGAAATACTGGCAAGACTTACTCTATTAGAGATTTCATAAATTGCCACTTGAAGGGTGTGATATACAAGGCGACATGTGGCTGCGGCCTAGAATATGTCGGTAAAACCACTAGGGAGCTCCGTAGACGGGTGGGCGAACATCTTGGTGACATAAGGCACAAAAAGGACACCCCGCTGGCTCAGCACATAGAGGTACAACATGGTGGGGATTATTCCTCACTTCGCTTTATGGGCATTGAGCTAGTTCCAACCTCAATCAGGAGAGGTGACTGGAATAGGAAGGTCCTCCAACGAGAAACATGGTGGATATTTGAACTCAGAAAAAGTCACCCTCAAGGATTGAATGAACAACTATTATTTGGTTGCTTTATTTAAGCTCCCCCTGTCCCCATAGGCTGCCTATGTGATAATGTTCCCTTTGCTTTTTCTTTATGTGTTTCATTTGATGTCTTTGCTATCAATTAGGGATGAGCGAACCGAACCGTAACGAACCAGATTCGTTACGAACTTTCCCAAAAGTTCGGTTCGTCACCGAACCGAATTTTGAGAAAGTTCGTAACGAATCTGGTTAAAATAACGGCGACTCAAAATATACGCATATTTGAGAATGTTCACTAATGTGTACACGCATTTTATGAATTCATACGCATTAGTGTACGCATTAGTGTGCATTTTTAAGTAGCGTACCTTTGACAACGCTAGACTGTATGTTTGTTACTTGAGTAGGAATGTTCGCAGACGCAGTGTATGAGTACGCTAATGCGTACATATTCAGTTAAGTAGCGTACCTTTGACAACGCTAGACTGTATGTTCGTTACTTGAGTAGGAATGTTCGCAGACGCAGTGTATGCGTACGCTAATGCGTACATATTCAGTTAAGTAGCGTACCTTTGACAACGCTAGACTGTATGTTCGTTACTTGAGTAGGAATGTTCGCAGACGCAGTGTATGAGTACGCTAATGCGTACATATTCAGTTAAGTAGCGTACCTTTGACAACGCTAGACTGTATGTTCGTTACTTGAGTAGGAATGTTCGCAGACGCAGTGTATGAGTACGCTAATGCGTACATATTCATTCAGTTAAGTAGCGTACCTTTGACAACGCTAGACTGTATGTTCCTTATTTGTGCGGGAATGTTCGCATTAGCGTACGCATTAGTGTAAATTCTCAAATATGCGAATATTTTGCGTCGCCGTTGTTGAAGTCACTTGGATTTTTCCCACTTTTTTCATTGTAATAGCAACTGCAAGTAAACGAAACTATACCCTATCAGACTCCCATTATTGTAGCAACAATTATTCAGCCGTTATAGCAAGGTTCGTTTTAGGTTTGGTTCGTACGAATCCGAACTTCACGAAAGTTCGCCGAAGAGAAGCAAACCGAACTTTTCAAAAGTTCGCTCATCCCTACTATCAATCTTGGGATAGCATATCCTGCCATAGAGTTTTATGTACTTTTTTTATATACCCAGGCTGATTGTCTTGATGATCTCTCATATTTACATATACATATATGCTGATATTACTTAGATGTCTGCCGCTTGAAACCCCTATTGTAGCGCTTTATACCTACCTAATCTCATTTGGTCTTTGCGCTATCACGCTGGAGATAAGCTTCAGCGTGAGGTGGGGAATCCTGGGGCGTGACTATTGCTCACACGTCACTGCCTGGGATTCCCCAACCCCCGCCCGGGAATGCACTGCGTAACGTAGGCTGGTGACGTGCCGGGCGCGTGTGCAGTCTCCCGCCTATGAGTGTGCTCTCCTCCTGACCTACGTCATCGGGGGGGGGGGGCGGAGCAACGACAAGCCGGTGGTGCATTTGAGCCCACGCGGCAACCTCTGCGCGGTATATGCCATATGCCTCACCGGTCATGGCTACTGAGCACTGCTATGCACCTTGGCAGTGAGCCAACTCCTGCGGCCCAGATGGAAAATCAACGCTGGTCCTCTCTTTACTCTTACATCAGTCCCCTGATGAATTGGTGATTTCAACCAAGGAAACGCGTCAGGACATTTGTTTCTTATCACTTTTAGCATTTAGGGATTCCCTACTCTACCCTGACAAACGCTCGGCAGTCACACTTGCTCAAGGGAGAGGTAGGGACAGTATAGCTAGGTTTGTTGATTTAGTCTGGGGGGTTGCCCTATAATTAGGGTGATTTGCCTGGCCCCTAGACAATTTGGGTTAGCCTAGAATATATAACTTAGGGGCAGAGACCCAGCATCCCTAGGATAGGGTCCCTCCAAGAATCACGACTCATGTGGTAATGCCGCTCCTTTTATTTACTGCACTGTGTTGTGGCGCAAGAGTGCATCATGATTTTTCATTGTTATTTATGTTTGTGGGCAATTGTTTTATGAATACTGAGTAAAAGTTATGCTTTAACTGGTTACCCTTTAAGTATATTTTGCAAGGCCAAGTACAACAAATTTCACCTCCGCAGTGTGTATTGCGCACCATTATTTTTATACAATATCATATATGGGTTGGTGGGCTTTGTGTGCCAGGGTTGTTTTGTAATCCCAGTCCAGCCCTGATGGCACACAATATAACATGCAGCTAGCACAGTTCATGGAGCAAATGGAAGGGTCAGGAATGGATAGTGGGAGGCTGCTGCGCAGACCATCCAAAAAATTTAGAGTGACACTCTGCTGTCGAACTGACTGAAAAAAAAATGTAAGGGACACATGCGGCTGCCGAGCTGAAACGGCTAAAAAATTAGGGTGCAGGCCCAGCTGGTGGACTTCGAGGGCAGCCTAATAAGCAGTTTCATATGATGGAGGAAGAGGACGAGAAGAGGAAGGGGTACATGATAATACAGTTTATTCAATACACCCTAAAAGCCAGATTTAAGGTTCCTTCATGTTAAGCCGCTTTTCTCTGGTGGAGTAGAGAAGTCAGGGGCAATCCATGCCTTGTTCATTTTGATAAGCGTCAACCTGTCAGCATTGTCAGTTGACAGGCGCATGCGCTTATCAGTAATTATACCCCCAGCGGCACTAAATACCGGCTCAGACAAAACGCTGGCGGCAGGGCAGGCCAGCACCTCCAAGGCGTAGAGCGCCAGTTCATGCCACGTGTCCAGCTTAGACACCCAATAATTATACGGCACAGAGGGATCATTGAGGACGTTGACACGGTCAGCTACGTACTCCTTTACCAGCTTCCAAAACTTTTCCCTCCTTGTCACACTAGGACGCTCATCAGGGTGAGGGTGGTGGCGAGGTGTCATAAAACTGTCCCAGGCCTTGGAGAGTATCGCCTTGCCTTTGTTGGAACTGCTGTGTCCCCTCCTCGAAACTACGTACTTTGCCTCCAGCGTTGTCAGATGGAAATTTGTGGAGCAATTTTTCGACAAGGGCCTTCTGGTATTGCAACATTTTACTTGTCCTCTCCACCACAGGAATGAGAGATGGGAAGTTCTCTTTGTAGCGGGGGTCGAGAAGGGTGAACAACCAGTAATCGGTGTTGATAATTATGCGTATAACGCGAGGGTCACGGGAAAGGCAGCATAGCATGAAGTCAGCCATGTGTGCCAGAGTCCCAACAGACAAGGCTTTGCTCTCCCCACCAGGAGCATGACTCTCAATGTCCTCCTCGTCCTCTTCCTCCTCTTCAGCCCATCCACGCCGAAGAGATGGTGTAAACGTGGTATGGCTACCCTGTGTAGTGGTGGCAACCATCTCCTGCTCCTCCTCCTCTTCCTCCAATTGGCGCTGAGAAGACGAATCGCGGGTGGTCTGGCTATCACCCTGTGTAGGGTCTTCCCCCATTTCCACCTCTTCCACACGCAGAGCATCGGCCTTTATTGTGAGCAGCGAGCTTTTTAGTAGACACAGAAGTGGGATGGTTACGCTGATAATGGCATTATCGCCGCTCACCATCTGTGTAGATTCATCAAAGTTGCATAACACCTCACAGAGGTCAGAAATCAATGCCCACTCGTCGCTTGTGAAGAGCGGAAGCTGACTAGAAAGGCGCCGACCGTGTTGCAGCTGGTATTCTACTACTGCTCTCTGCTGCTCACAAAGCCTGCTCAACATGTGTAAGGTGGAATTCCATCGCGTGCTCAGGTCGCACAGCAGTCGGTGAGCCAGCAACCGCAAGCGATGCTGCAGGGTTGCCAGGCCGGCTGAAGCTGTTGGTGACTTGCGGAAATGGGCACACAGGCGATGCACCTTCACCAGTAGCTAAGACAAATTGGGGTAGGTTTTTTAGAAACCGCTGAACCACTAAGTTGAATACATGGGCCAGGCATGGTATGTGTGGGAGGTTGGCCAGCCCCAAAGCCGCTACCAAGTTGTGGCCATTATCAGATACAACCATGCCTGGCTGTAGGTTTACTAGCGAGAGCCACAGCTCTGCCTGTTCCCTTATGCCATGCCACAGCTCTGCGGCAGTGTCAACCAGGCAAATAAGCTTCAGCACGGCCTGTTGCTGCTTACTGACTGCTCTGCTACACTGCTTCCAGCTACTGACAGAAGTCTGAGTGGTGCTGCAAGATGGCATTTCTGCATGGGAAGAAGTGTAGGAGGAGGTGGGGGAATAGAAGGAGGGGTTGCAGCCACTACTGTAGGTGGCAGTGGAAATCCAGATGGAAGTAGGGCCCGCAATCCTCGGCGTGGGTAGCACCTCGGCCATCCCAGGGTACGACTCGCTCCCAGTCTCCACAACGTTCACCCAGTGTGCCGTCAGGGAAATATAGCATCCCTGGCCACAAGCACTTGTCCATGTGTCAGTTGTTAAGTGGACCTTGCCAGTAACTGCGTTGGTCAGGGCACGGGTTATGTTTCTGGACACATGCTGGTGTAAGGCAGGGACGGCACACCGGGAAAAATAGTGGCAGCTGGGGACTGCATAACGAGGGACAGCCGCCGCCATCAGGCTGCGAAAGGCCTCGGTGTCCACCAGCCTAAATGGCAACATTTCCAGGGCCAGCAACTTGGAAAGTTGCGCGTTTAGAGCTATGGCCTGTGGGTGGGTGGCAGGGTATTTGCGCTTGTGTTCAAATGCCAGGGGTAAGGACATTTGAACGCTGCACTGGGACATTGAAGTGGACGTGCTGACTGATGGTTCCTGCGAAGGTCCAGGTGCAGGGTGGGAGGCATCTGGGCCTGCGTCTTGGACAGCAGGTAACAGAGGGGAACAGGAGGCAGTGGTGTGACCTGCAGACACAGATCGTGGACCCAGGCGTTTGGCCCACCTTTTAGGGTGCTTGGCTGCCATGCGGCGGATCATGCTGGTGGTGGTCAGGTTGCTGGTGTTTACGCCCCTCCTCATCTTGGTACGGCACAGGTTACAAATTACAAACCGTTTATCGTCAGCACCTTCCTCAAAAAAACGCTAGACTGCGGAACACCTAACCCTTGTCAAGGAAGCTTGCCGCAAGGGGCTGCTCCGGGGAACAGTTGCGGGCCTGGTTGGCATGGCCTGCCTTCTCCCTTTTTCCAACCCACTGCCTCTTCCAGCCTGTTGCGGTGCTGCGGATCCCTCCCCCTCTGTACTGCTGTCCTCGCTCGGCTTGCCACCTTCCCAGGTTGGGTCAGCTATTTCATCGTCCACCACCTCCTCTTCCACATCCTCACTCTGCTCCACCTCCTGACATGGTGAACTAACAAGAACCTGACTTAACTGCGTCTCATCCACAACCTCTTGAGACACTAATTGCCCTTGACTTATTGGCAACTGTGTCTCATCATCATCATCCACCTCGGGAGAAAATACTTGTCGTTCCCCACCGTCATCTTCTTCAGACTGTGTTTGCTCAATAGGTTTGGAATCAGGGCACAATATCTCCTCATGTCCCACTTCAAGCGGCCTTGGCGAGAGGCTCAAGCTAAGGGACGGTGATGAAAAAAGCTCCTCGGAATATCCCAATGTGGGATCTCTTCTTTGCCCAGACTCTACATGGTGGGAGGAAGGAGGATCAGGGTTAGGATGCGTTTGCCCAGACTCTTGGCTACTGAGACTGGACTTTGTGGAAGAGGGAGTGGTGCTGAACCGACTGGAAGCATTATCAGCTGAAATCCAACCGACTACCTGCTCGCACTGGTGTGGCGACAAGAGTTGTGTCTTGCGCTGCCTTGCAAACTGTGACATGAAGCTAAGAGTTTTGGATGACTTTGTTTCTTGGGCTCTGCCAGCAGGCACAGTTTCATCACGCCCAGAGCCATGGCCTCTGCGTTCACCATCAGCAGCACGCCCACTTCCCCATCCCTTAGTGCTCGCCTTGCGGATATTGTATAGTATATATGCAACTTGGTCACAACTACAGTACTGCAGATTTTTATTAACTGTATGATCAGAAAAATTTAAACGAATGTCCAATATTCTGAATGCGCAAACGTTATAGAGCAGCCGAAAATGAGGAACTGCGACCTAAATTAATGATATTAAATGTAACAACGGACGTCAGCTACATAGACTTTTGAATGGTTGTAATACGCTGTGCACCACCCAAAAAAAAAAAAAAAAGACGTATTTCACAATGGACTTTGGTCTTTTTGGAACAGAAACAATCTTTCTACCTACCCAAATCCTTTCCCTATAGTTTAATTCTCTCCTTGGGCAAAATAAACTGCAGATGCAAATGAAGAACTGCGGCCTAAATTATCGGAATTAAATGTAATAAAGGATGTCAGCTACATAGACTTTTGAATGGTTGTAATATGCTGTGCACCTAGCGTTACTGACAGAGCACACTTGGGGGGTTTTTTGCCACCCCCCAAAAAAAAAACAGACGTATTTCACCAGGGCTGTGGAGTCGGTAAGCCAAAGCCCCGACTCCAACTCCGACTCCTCAATTTCAATTTCTCCTCAGCCCGACTCCGACTCCCGACTCCGACTCCTACTCCCTCATACATGGAGCATGTTTAAGTGATAACTTTAAACAAATTTGCATAAAATCAATAGTACAGATAAGTCATGACAAAAACAGTTTGTAATCTATCAGGCTTCTCTGGGTACAGCTCACTAAGGGCCTGATCAGAGGTGTAGCTAGAGGTTCAGCACATGGGGGGGCGAAACATACTTGAGTGGGCCCCCCACTTATTGGCTTCCCAAACGCACGTTTCCAACTTCACAGGCACATACTACTAGTTGTGGTTATAATACTGTATTAGCAAGATGACTATATAAACTGCTAGATCCAGGGGCGTAGCTATAGGGGGTGCAGAGGTAGCAGTCGCTACCGGGCCCAGGAGCCTGAGGGGGCCCAAAGACCCTTGGACCACATAAGAAGACACACAGAGCACTGAGGGAAAGGGGGCCCAAGCTGAACTCTTGCACCAGGGCCCATGAGCCTTTAGCTACGCCCCTGGCTAGATCATCTATGCTGTTAAGTACAGTACAATAGACTTTCTACATACCCTACTCTAAATACTCTACCACATAATGCAGTAAAATATAGGAGTAAAAAACAAGGGGACTCCTATGTTAAAGGAAATCTGTCCCCAGCTTTTACATCACTAAACTAACAGTCCCTTGCCCCCATCAGACCACAGATCGGCTTAATGAGCCCCCATCAGACCTCAGATCGGCTTAATGTGCCCCCATCAGACCTCAGATCAGCGTACTGTGCCCCCATCAGACCTCAGATCAGCAGAATGTGCCCCCATCAGACCTCAGATCAGCAGAATGTGCGCCCATCAGACCTCAGATTAGTGTATTGTGCCCCCATCAGACCTCAGATCAGCAGAATGTGCCCCCATCAGACCTCAGATCAGCAGAATGTGCCCCCATCAGACCTCAGATCAGCAGAATGTGCGCCCATCAGACCTCAGATTAGTGTATTGTGCCCCCATCAGACCTCAGATCAGCAGAATGTGCCCCCATCAGACCTCAGATCAGCAGAATGTGCCCCCATCAGACCTCAGATCAGCTGAATGTGCCCCCATCAGACCTCAGATCAGCAGAATGTACCCCCATCAGACCTCAGATCAATAGAATATGCCCCCATCAGACCTCAGATCAGCAGAATGTTCCCCCATCAGACCTCAGATCGGCTTAATCTGCCCCCATCAGACCTCAGATAGGCTTAATGTGCCCCCATCAGACCTCAGATCAGCGTATTGTGCCCCCATCAGACCTCAGATCGGCTTAATGTGCCCCCATCAGACCTCAGATCGGCTTAATGTGCCCCCATCAGACCTCAGATCAGCAGAATGTGCCCCCATCAGACCTCAGATCAGCAGAATGTGCCCCCATCAGACCTCAGATCAGCAGAATGTGCCCCCATCAGACCTCAGATCGGCAGAATGTGCCCCCATCAGACTCCATAATGGAAGCGCTCACTTGTATTCGCCTGATTGTACTAAGGCCATCCCTGCTGGGCCCCCCCAGAAGTATTGGGCCCGGAGCATCGCCTCCCCTGACCCCCCCCCCCCAGTAGCTACGCCTCTGGGCCTGATGTATGAAAACTGTCTAGGTCTAAAACTTTTTTGTTGCCCATAGCAACCAATCAGAGCTCCCCTTTCATTTCTCCAGAGCACTATATGAAATGAAAGGGGAGCTCTGATTGGTTGCTATGGACAACAAAGAAACTTCTACACCTAGACAGTTTTCATACATAAGGCTCTAGGTGTTTTACATCAGCAGATAGAAGCCATGAGAGCAGCTTACCTCTCCACACATGAGCTCAGAGGAAACATAAAGCAGAGAGAACATGCACTGGACATAAAGGGCAGTACACAGTCATCTCAAATAAAAGCCTAAATCCTTAGATCAGGAATAGAACAGACATTTATAGGACATTTCATCATTTCACAAATTCTTATAAAAATATATTCAGCACTGAACTAAATTCATTATATATTTTAGGAGTCGGAGTCGGTCCATTTTATACCGACTCCGACTCCACCAAAATGGTGTCCGACTCCACGACTCCGACTCCACAGCCCTGTATTTCACAATGGACTTTGTTTTTTTTTGAACAGAAACAATCTTTCTACCTACCCAAATCCTATCCCTATAGTTTAATTCCCTCCTTGGGCAAATTAAACTGCAGACGCAAATGAGGAACTGCGGCCTAAATTATCGGTATTAAATGTAACAATGGATGTCAGCTACATAGATTTTTGAACGGTTGTAATACGATTTGCACCTAGCGTTACTGACAGGGCACACTTGGGTTCTTTTTGCCACCAAAAAAAAAAAAAAGCAGAAGGATTTAACAATGGACTTTTGTGTCTTTTGATCAATGATACTAACCCTGTCTATAGAAATTCTATCCCTACACAATTCCCTCCTTGCGCAAATGTTATACATCAAGACACAAAAGAAGTACTGTGGGCTTAACAGCAGAAATTATAGCAAAGTATGTCTGTTATATAGTATACAGAGAGTATCCTACAGCATGCAGCAGCAGCAGCACATGTGGCATTAATGGTAGGCCACCTAGTGCTATTTTCACCACCTTTAAACACCCCAAAAATAATAAAATATTGCTTTGTGCCAGATATAATAGCCCTTAAAAGGGCTTTTGGGTCTTTTTTGAGCGATTTCTATCCCTGCCTAGCGTGCTTCTCTCCCTACAGTGTATGTCCCTCCTTGCTGCAGCAGCACATGTGGCTTTAATGACAGGCCACCTAGCGCTATTTTCACCACATTTAAAGTCCTCAAAAATAATAAAATGTAGGTTTCTGCCAGATATAATAGCCCTTAAAAGGGCTTTTGGGTCTTTGTTTAGCGATTTCTATCCCTGCCTAGCGTGCTTCTCTCCCTACACTGTCTGTCCCTGCATGCAGCAGCTCTCCCTGTCTAACACTGGCCGGGTCACATGTCACCGGGTGCTTTATAGCACTCGGTGACATGTGACCCGCCCAGGGGCGGTCTTGGGCACCACGCATCCTATGCATTTGCGTAGGGCCCCCGGCGTCCAAGGGGGCCCCCACGCTCTTCTCTTGTGCCGGTGCCCAAGACCGCCCGCCCAGCTGTCACTCTGCGGGCCCCCCTTGCCACTTGCAGGGCCGCACCGCCAATTAGCCAGGTGCGGCGCGGCCCTGCGCACAGATAGGGGCAGAGGGAGATGAGCGCTTCCATTGTGGAAGCGCTCATCTCCATAGTCATCTGTATCGCCGTCCTCAGGACGGCGATACAGATGCCTGTATTGTACTGGGGCAGGGGAGGGAGAGGCATCTCCCCTGCCCGTTCCTCTGATAGGCTGCAGGCACTGGGCGTGCAGCCTATCAGAGGCCGGCTCAGGCGGCGCGATGACGTCATCGCGCCGCCTGAGCCGTACAGCGCGGGACACAGGCCGGAAGAGGCCTGCATCGCATCGCTGCCAGCACCATGGAGGTAAGTATAAGTGTTAATTTTTTTTTATTTTTTTTTTTTATTGAAGCAGTCACCGACCGGAGCTCAATTGGGGGCACTGGGGGCATTTTGGGGGCATTTTTACTGGCACATGGGGGCACTGGGGGCATTTTACTGGCACATGGGGGCATTTTTACTGGCACATGGGGGCACTGTGGGCATTTTACTGGCACATGGGGCACTGTGGGCATTTTTACTGGCACATGGGGGCACTGTGGGCATTTTACTGGCACATGGGGGCACTGTGGGCATTTTTTCTGGCACATGGGGGCACTGGGGGCATTTTTACTGGCACATGGGGGCACTGGGGGCATTTTTACTGGTACTGGGGGCATTTTTACTGGCACATGGGGAAACTGGGGGAATTTTTACTGGCACATGGGGGCACTGAGGGCATTTTACTGGCACGGGGCATTTTTACTGGCACATGGGGGCACATGGGGCATTTTTACTGGCACATGGGGGCACTGGGGGCATTTTTACTGGCACAAGGGGGCACTGGGGCATTTTTACTGGCACTGGGGGCACTTCTTACTGGCACATGGGGCACTGGGGGCATTTCTTTATGGCATTGGAGCACTAGGGGCATTTTTCTGGCACATGGGGGCACTGGGGCATTTCTTACTGACACATGGGGGCACTGGGGGCATTTCTTACTGGCACATGGGGGCACTGGGGGCATTTCTTACTGGCACATGATTTTGAGGGGGAATCAATGGGGGGAACTTCTGGCGCATTATTGGGGCATTTCTTACTGGCACATAATTTGGGGGGCATCTATGGGTGGGGAGCACTTCTTACTGGCACATTGGAAGCATTATTACTTCTGGGGCACAGTGGGGACATTAGTACTGTGGGGGGCACTATTACTGTGGGGGGCACCCTGGCACAGTATCAGCGCAGTTATTTCTGGGGGACGTTATGTTCACACTATTACGGGACACTATTTGCTGGGCGCAGTTATTTTAGGACACTGTGTGCCAATAATTATTGAAGGGCACTATCTGTGTGGTACTAGTGGCACAGTACTGGGGGTGGTAGGATGATTTGTCCAGAAGATGGGAGGATGATGGAAAAGTAGTAAACTAAGATTTTTTTCTGTCAAACTGCAGAGATAAGAAATGGCTGAAAAATGGCGTCTGGTCTGAAAGGAGAAGATAAGGAAAGAGAAGATCTACATCCGAGGAGACGTCACTGGATGTAAGAGGTATGAGGCGCTGTATTATACTGGATGTAAGAGGTATGGGGCGCTGTATTAGGCGGGGGGGGCCCAAGCTGAACTCTTGCACCAGGGCCCATGAGCCTTTAGCTACGCCCCTGCAGCCCAGCCAATAGAGAGCTGGGAGTCTGGGACACGCCATAGGCTGTGGGCAACCTTGACCCCCCCTCCAGTGAGGTGTAGGGGGTGTGTCATTGGGGGGGGGCGTGTCATCGGAGGCCGTGTCATCAGGGGTGTGAGGTGTCATTGGGGGGGGCCCCCAGACATAACTTCGCTTAGGGCCCCAGAAATGCCAAGACCGCCCCTGGACCCGGCCAGCCAATCAGTGTAATGCCAGTAGCTAAGATGGCTATTGGCATTACACTGACTGCCATCCCTCCCCGCACGCTAATTGGCTAATTAGCGTGCGGGGAGGTGACTCGAGCATGGTCCCGAGCACCGCCATGTTCGGCCACTAGTCTTCTGCTATTTTTGAATGGCTTTACTTTTTTGAACTTTTTTTGATCTGCGTTTTGGAATTTTGTACTGATTATGATATAATTTTATTTGTTGGTAGAGCTATTCTATGCCAGCAGTATTTGTGTGTGTGTGTGTGTGGGGGGGGGGGGGGGGGGGGGGTGTTGGGGGTTTGGGTGTTGTACATATGTTTATTATCTTTTTTTTTTTTTTTTTCAGCGCCTCTGTCTCTCTTCATATTATCTCTCTTCATATTAACATATTATATTTTTTATGAATTTTTGATTTTTAACAAATTTATTGGCCAAAAAATTAAACATTTATTTATTTAATACATTAACTTGATGAATAAATATTCTTGATGTTTGATTTAATAAATTTTTGATCATGTATTCTATATAATATAATGTATAATTAATATATATATACAGTATATACTGGCGTATAAGACTACTTTTTAACCCCTTAAAATAATGGCTACAGTGGGGGGTCGTCTTATACGCCGGATATACGGGGGCCGCACTGTGTGAGGTGTTTTTTTTTTCCCCGTCAGCGCGTAGAGAGCCGCTTCCTGGGACCGCCGCGCATGCGCGGCAGTCCGCCTCTCACAGTCATTTGAAGAGGCTTAGTACGCGCTGACGGGGCGGCGCGCTGTATGCTAATGCAGCCGCCCCGTCACAGCGGTCGGCGTCACAGAGCTGGGGGTCACAGGCGGCACTTACAGAAGCATGTCGGATCTTCATTAATATCACAGCATGGATGCGAGGGGAAAGCTGGCGGTGCAGTAACGCCAGATTCACCTCGCATCCATGCTGTGATATTAATGAAGAGCTTACATGCTGGTGTAAGTGTGCATATTGCTACAATAAGTGCCGACCCCGCCCCCCTTCTCCTCCCGGTGACTCCCCGCCCCTGCACTAATCCTATTGGTTATACCTCACACAGTGCGGCCCCCTGCTCTTAGCATACTGAAGTAGCATACTATTCTCTATATTCTCAGGAGGATTTTGAAGGCTTTTAAAGGGAAACTGTCATGCCAGCAAGACCTGTTACAATATCGCAGCTTACAGTTATGATCACCAGGCACTTGCTCTCTTGTTTGTTTTGCAAAGTTTTAGCTTTACCGTACATGTTTGAAACAACCTTATGTTTATAAGTGACAGTTTTGCTGCTATATACAGTACCTGCATGTCATATGCATTTGAATTAAAATTAACATGTTGAAATCAAAGCAGACTTTTTTTCATTTGGGAGAGGGGTAGTCTTATACAGTGAGTATATACCAAATTCTATATTTTTAGGGCAGAAGTTGGGGGTCGTCTTATACGCCCAGTCGTCTTATACGCCGGCATATACGGTATATATATATATATATATATATATATATATATATATATATATATATATATAATTTTTTTTTTATTTTTTTTTTATTTTTTTTTTATTGCTCTGAATATGTAATCATTTCTTTAACCATGGTTATAGTAGTTCTTCTGTGATGGCTCCGCTCATGTGACCAGATTTATTGCACCATGCACTTTACTTTTATTAATTTTATGCTCTACACCTATAATCACATGCTTGATTATTATTTATATTTTATAAGTGGAATGCTTATCCTCTTCCACACTCTTATCACATTGTTTACATGGAGGGCGGTTGCGTTCCATTCTGACCCGCAAGCCCACTCATTTCCGGCTCCCCCCGGCTCTCCTGGCGGGCGGTGTGTTCTACTCTGGACCGAACGCCTTCCTCTTGTAGTCACATGATCAGAGGCACTTCCGCTCCTCGGCACGTGCACAGGTGAGATACAGAGACACTGGGAACGAGACCTTCTTCTTTACTTCATAGATAAATGTCTACAGGTGACTATGGTTTACTTATTTCACAATTAATTATATTACTATAAAAAGGACACCCAGTACACTCTGTTTTTACCCCTTAGGAAGCCGGAGGGACCAGCGATACGTGTGTGGTGTTCTGTCCCATCCAGGGTGCCACATCAAGCCCAGATTTCATGTTTGTATTATATCCATCTTTTTGATACTAGGTATTATGTTTGATGCTGTATGATCATTTTGTGTTTATTGATCAGACTTCACTCCGGATTTTGCATGTGTGAGTTATATTGTTGACTCAAGTGGCTCCTGTGCATGTGCCCTATATACCATATGGGCACTTGACATATTGTATACAATTTTTTATATTTTTAGTGTACTTGTGTGTCTAATAAAAACCCTTTTAAGCTTCTTATTCCTGGATGTGCATTGTTAATTGGCTGTCTTTGGCCTTCTTGGCCGTTTGGAGTCACAATCCCCTGTCCAAGACGCAGGTCCAGATGCCTCCCGCCCTGCACCTGGACCTTCGCAAGCACCATCAGCTTCTGTGACCCAGTGCAGCATACAGATGTCCATACTCCAGGCATTTGAACAAAAGCGCAAATACCCAGACACCCATCCACAGGCCATAGCACAAAATACACAACTTTCTAAATTGGTGGCCCTGGAAATGTTTAGGCTTGTGGACACTGAGGCTTTTCGCAGCCTGGCGACGGTAGCTGTCCCTCGTTACTCAGTACCTAGCTGCCACTATTTTTGCCTGTGTGCCGTCCCCGCCTTACACCAGCATGAGTCCCGTAACATAATCCGTGCCCTGACCAACGCAGTTACTGGGAAGGTCCACTTAACGACTGACACATGGACAAGTGCTTTTGGCCAGGGACGCTACATTTCCCTGATGGCACACTGGGTGAACGTTGTGGAGGCTGGGAGCGAGTCGTACCCTGGGATGGCACAAGTGCTACCCACGCCAAGGATTGCGGGCCCTACTTCCATCCGGATTTCTGCCACCACCTACATTAGCGGCTGCAACCCCTCCATCTCCTCCTCTACCTCCTCCTCCACTTCCACCTCAGAATTCTCATCTTGCAGCACGAGTCAGACTTCAGTCAGTAGCTAGAAGCAATGTAGCACTGCAGTGGGGAAGCGGCAACAAGCTGAGCTGAAACTTATTTGCTTAGGTGAAAAACAGCACACCACCACAGAACTATGGCAGGGTATAAGGGACCAGGCTGAGCTGTGGCTCTCGCCACTCAACCTACAACCAGGCATGGTTGTATCTGATAACGGCCGCAACTTGGTGGCCACTTTGGAGTTCGGAAAGCTCACACACATACCATGCCTGGCCCACGTCTTCAACTTAGTGGTTCAGCAGTTTCTCAAAACCTACCCCAATTTGCCTGAGCTGCTGGTGAAGGTGCACCGCCTGTGTGCCCATTTCCGAAAGTCACCTACAGCTTCCGCCTGTCTGGCAATGCTGCAGCAGCACTTGCCAGCTCACCGACTGCTGTGCGACCTGAGCACGCGATGGAACTCCACATTCCACATGTTGGGCAGGCTTTGTGAGCAACATAGGGCAATAGTGGAATACCAGCTACAACATGGTCGTCGCCTTTCCAGTCAGCTTCCGCTTTTCACAAGCGACGAGTGGGCATGGATGTCTGACCTCTGTGAGGTTTTACGCAACTTTGATGAATCTACACAGATGGTGAGCGGCAATAGTGCTATTATCAGCGTAACCATCCCACTTTTATGTCTACTGAAACACTCACTGCTCACAATAAAGGGGGACGCTTTGCATGTGGACACTACACAGGGTGATAGCCAGACCACCCTCGGTTTGTCTTCTCAGCATAAATTGGAGCTTCTCAGCTTAATTTGGAGGAGGAGGAGGAGGAGGAGCAGGAGACGGTTGCCCCCGCTACTGAGGGTAGTACCCATAGCAGGTTTACTCCATCTCTTCGGCGTGGATGGGCCGAAGAGGAGGAAGAGGACGAGGAGATTGAGAGTCATCCTCCTGGTGAGGACAGTGAAGCCTTGTCTGTTGGGACTAGGGTTGCACGATATATCGAAAACTCGGTACAGTTTCTGTACCTGAGGTCTGAGGGGGGCACAAGACACTGACCTGAGGTCTGATGGGGGCACAAGAGGCTGACCTGATGGGGGCACAAGAGGCTGACCTGAGGTCTGATGGGGGCACAAGAGGCTGACCTGAGGTCTGATGGGGGCACAAGAGGCTGACCTGAGGTCTGATGGGGGCACAAGAGGCTGACCTGAGGTCTGATGGGGGCACAAGAGGCTGACCTGAGGTCTGATGGGGGCACAAGAGGCTGACCTGAGGTCTGATGGGGGCACAAGAGGCTGACCTGAGGTCTGATGGGGGCACAAGAGGCTGACCTGAGGTCTGATGGGGGCACAAGACGTTGATCTGAGATTTATTATTCCTGTACTGTGACATCACTGTGTTTATTATCCCTGTACAGTGACATCGCTGTGTGTATTATCCCTGTATGGTGACATCACTGTTTATTATCCCTGTACAGTGACATCACTGTGTTTATTATCTCTGTACAGTGACATCACTGTGTTTATTATCCCTGTACAGTGACATCGCTGTGTTTATTAGCCCTGTACGGTGACATCACTGTGTTTATTATCCCAGTGCAGTGACATCACTGTGTTTATTATCCCAGTGCAGTGACATCACTGTGTTTATTATCCCATTTTTTTTTTCAAAAATTTCATTATTTAAAAAAAAAAAGGCATGGGGTCCCCCCCTTTTTTCCTTCACCAGCCAGATACAACCAGCAGCGGCAGCCTGGCACTACCAGGGTGGGAAGGGACACGGTTATTGGCCCTTCCCAGCCTAATGGTACCAGCCTGCAGCCGCCCCAGAGCCAGACCCTCAATTTAGAAGGTCCAGTCCTGCGGGTACCCGGCTCTTCCCGGCACCCCTGGTGGCGGTGGGTGCTGAGGTAATAGATGTTGGGGTTAGTGCTGGCCTGCCATACCGGCAAGCACTAAGCCCAGTATTACTAATCAGGGCCGTCTGTAGATAGCCGTAATTACTAAAACTGTAGTATTGTAAAAAAAAAAAATACACACACACCAGTATAAAACATTTTATTGAAATAAACACTCCCCCAGACCCCTGTTTGACCATTTTATTAAAAAAAAAAAAAAAAGCTGGTCCGACGTAGTCCACCGAATCCGACGTAGTCCTCTGCATTCACGACCCTGAAAAATAGAAAACAAACACACAAACGCAAACCACTTACCTCTTCCTGCACTGGGATAATACACACAGCGATGTCACTGTACAGGGATAATACACACAGCGATGTCACTGTACAAAGATAATAAACACAGTGATGTCACAGTACAGGGATAATACACACAGCGATGTCACAGTACTGGGATAATACACACAGTGATGTCACAGTACAGAGATAATACACACAGTGATGTCACTGTACAGGGATAATAAACACAGTCATGTCACTGTACAGGGATAATAAGCACAGTGATGTCACAGTACAGGATAATAAACACAGTGATGTCACTGTACAGGGATAATAAGCACAGTGATGTCACAGTACACCTGTGCAAACAAGGCCTGGGGGACCAAGATAAGGCTAGGGGCTACACTGAAAAGGGCCAGTGGCGCACAGATAAGGGGTAAGGGGCAGGGTCACAAGCAAGGTCCTGGGGGGGAAGGGGGGGGTGAGGGGTGCACAGATAAGGGCCAGGGTGGCGCACACAGGGGGCAGCAGAGACGACAACCAGAGAGGCACAGACAAAGAGGGAGTGGGGCACAGATAAGGGCCCAGGGGCACAGACCAGGAAGAGGCGTACAAAGACAAGGGTCAGATCCCAGGGGTGCAGACAGGGGCCAGGTAGGCACAGCCAAAGGGGCGCAGATAAGAGCCAGGGGCTGCATTGAAAGGGCCAGGGTGGTGCACAGAGCAGGGTCAAAAGCAAGGTCTGGGGGGGGTGAGGGGCACACAGATAAGGGCCAGGGTGGCATTAATAGGTTCTTCTTTATTTTGGCGAGGTATCGTATCAGTATCGAGTATCGTGATACTTTTGTACGTATCGGTATCGAACTCAAAATTCTGGTATCGTGACAACCCTAGTTGGGACTATGGCACACATGGCTGACTTCATGCTATGCTGCTTTTCCTGTGACCCTTGCATTATATGCATTTTAGCCAACACCAATTACTGGTTGTTAACCCTTCTCGACCTCCGCTAAAAAGAGAACTTCTCATCTCTTATTCCTGTGGTGGAGAGGGCTAGCAAAATGGTGAAATACCAGAAGGCCCTTGTGGAAAAATTGCTCCAAAAATTTCCAGCCGACAACACTGGCGGCAGAGTACGTAGTTCCTTGGACACCCGAGGAGGGGAGACGAGGGGAACACACAGCAGTCCCAACAGAGGCAGGGCGACACTCTCCAAGGCCTGGGACAGTTTCATGACACCCTGATGAGCGGCCTAGTGTCACAGGAGGGAAAAGTTTTGGAAGATGGTGAAGGAGTACCTAGCTGACTGTGTCAACGTCCTTAGTGATCCCTCTGTGCCTTAATTATTGGGTGTCTAAGCTGGACACGTGGCATGAACTCTACGCCTTGGAGGTGCTGGCGTGCCCTGCTGCCAGCATTTTGTCGGAGCGGGTCGGAACTAATAAACGCATCCGCCTGTCAACTGAAAATGCTGACACTTTGACGCTTATCAAAATGAACAAGGCCTGGATTGCCCCTGACTTCGCTACCCCACCAGAGGAAAGCAGCTGAACATAAAGGAACTTTAAATGTGGCTTTTAGGGTGTATTGAATACACTTCCTCTTCTCATTCTCTTCCTCCATCATATGAAACTGCTTATTAGGCTGCCCTCGCCTTTAAATTTTTAAGAGGTTCACCAGCAGGCCCTCACCCCTAATTTTTTAGAGGGTCACCATCAGGCCCTCACCCAAAATTTTTTAGACGTCACCAGCAGGCCCTCATCCATAATTGTTTAGACGGTCACCAGCAGGCTCTCGCCCCTAATTTTTTAACATAAAAATTAATCTCACTCTGGTCCTCCTCCTGTCATGTTGACCTAACAAGAACCTGTCTTGCGCCGCCCTGCAAAATGTGGGACATGAAGCTAGAAGTTTTGGATGACTTTGTTTCTTGTGCTCTGCCATCAGGCACAGTTTCACCGCGCCCAGAGCCATGGCCTCTGCGTGCACCATCAGCAGCACGCCCACTTCCCTGTCCTTTACTGCTTGCCTTGCACATATTAAATAGTATATATGCAAGTTTGTCACAAGTACAGCAGCGCAGATTTTTTTTAAGTGTATGTGCAGAAAAATTACACCGAATGTCAGAAATATTTAGGATACCCAAACGTTAAACAGCAGACGCAGAGCAGGTAATGTCGCTGTCACCAACAGCAGGAAAAATTTCACCAAATGTCAGAAATATTTACAAACACAAAGGTTAAACAGCAGACGCAGCACAGGTAATGTCGCCTTGATTAGCGGTGAAAAAAAAAACGGATGTCAGGTATTTAGGATACAGAAACGTTATACTGCACACGCAGCAAAGGTAATGTCGCCTTGATTAGCGGCAGAAAAACATACACCAGATGTCAGGTATTTGGGATACAGAAACGTTATACTGCACACACAGCACAGGTAATGTCGCCTTGATTAGCGGCAGAAAAAATGACACCAGATGTCAGGTATTTGGGATACAGAAACGTTATACTGCACACGCTGCGCAGGTGGTGTTAAGGTCAGGCAAACTTGCGCTATTTTTGCCCCAAAAGAAAAAAAATATACTGCAGCCAGATATAACAATAGTCGTTAAAAGAACTTTTGGGTTTTTTAAACAGAACAACTAGCCCTGCCTAGCCAATTTCTATCCCTACACTATCTGTCCCTTGTCGTGCAAACCTTATACAGCAGACGCAGCGCAGGTAATGTCGCCTTGATTAGCAGCAGAAAACAATACACAGGATGTCAGGTATTTGGGATACACAAACGTTATACAGCACACGCTGCGCAGGTGGTTTTTAGGTCAGGCAAAGTTGTG
Organism: Rhinella marina; assembly: GCA_900303285.1. Taxonomy (NCBI): domain Eukaryota; kingdom Metazoa; phylum Chordata; class Amphibia; order Anura; family Bufonidae; genus Rhinella; species Rhinella marina. The sequence continues at coordinate 61,750 of ONZH01017045.1, forward strand.
CAATTTTTGCCCCCCCCCCCCAACAAAAAAAATAAAAATATTGCAGCCAGATATAAAAATAGTCTTTAAAAGGACTTTTGGGTCTTTTAAACAGAAAAACTAGCCCTGCCTAGCCAATTTCTATCCCTACACTATCTGTCCCTCCTTGCAGCAGCTCTCCCTGACTCTGACTATATAGCACCTGATGACGCGTTCCCGGCCAGCCAATCGCTGTAATGCCAGTAGCCAACATGGCTACGGCATTACAGTGAATACCAGTACCTCCCTGCACACTAATTGGCTGCGTAACAGCCAGGAAACGTACGGGGAGGGGACTTGAGCATGGCGGCCAAACACCGCGGTGTGCCGAGCACCGCCATGCTCGCACGAATACAGTATTTGGATGAGCATGCTCGCCCAACACTAGTCATCACGCTGGAGCACAGGTCCTGACCCTGGAGCCATTCAATGGATGAGGTGAGCTTTTTTGTTTTTTTTTCTTGTTTTTTTTTGTTAATACAAATGAGGGAGTTGTAGGCTGTACTAATGAGTGCTCCGAAATGGAAGCACTCATTAGTAACAGTCCATATAGGAATAGAAAAAATTACTGTCACTAGCAGGGGCACTAAATTACCTGCTTGGCCAGCAAGTTACCGTCCAGGTGGCAACCATAGGCACCCCCTCTGCATACAATATTACATAGCATTGGGCATAAGCTTAGGGCAAGGACCTACAAGGTAGTGTTTTCCGAAATACTGCCTGTACCACGAGCCACACAAGAAAGGCAGCGGGAGATTAGGGAGGTAAACAAGTGGCTCAAGAACTGGTGTAGGCAGGAGGGATTTGGGTTCTTGGAGAACTGTGCCGACTTGTTTGTCGGCTACAGGCTCTACCGTAGGGATGGGCTGCACCTCAATGGGGAAGGGATGGAGAAGATGGCTAGAAGGCTGGAGGAGTGTTTAAACTAGGGACTGGGGGGGAGGGTAACTACATTATAGGAGGGGGAGATAGTGCAGAGACCTGGGGGAGGAATGGAAGGAGGAACTAGAACAGATCAGAAGGAAAGGTGTAGGGTAAGAAATATACATCAACCTCTTAATTGTATGTACACTAATGCCAGAAGCCTAGCTAATAAAACTGGTGAACTGGAATTAGTGATGTGTGAGGAGAACTATGACATAGTGGGAGTAACTGAGACATGGCTGGATGATAGCTATGACTGGGCAGTTAACATACAGGGTTACAATCTTTTTAGAAAGGATCCTCAAACCCGGAGAGGGGGAGGGGTCTGCCTTTATGTAAAGTCGTGCCTAAAGCCCACACTCCGGGAAGATATATGTGAGGGACATAAAGATGTGGAGTCATTGTGGGTAGAATAAATGTGGATAGAATAAATGGAGCCAAAAACAATAATAAAATACTAATAGGGGTTTATTACAAACCACCTAATATATCAGAGACCACAGAAAATCTACTTCTAAACGAAATAGACGAGGCGGCAAATCATAATTAGGTCATTATTATGGGGGACTTCAACTACCCAGATATAGACCGGGAAACTGAAACCTGTACATCTCATAAAGTAAACAGGTTCTTGGCAATAACCAAAGACATTTACCTTTCCCAACTGGTTCAGGACCCCACTAGAGGGACGGCCATACTGGACTTAGTATTAACCAATAGACCTGACAGAACAACAGATGTGCAGGTTGGGGGACACCTGGGAAACAGTGACCATAACATAATAACCTTCCAATTGTCATTCAAAAGAGTGTTTCTTCAGGGAGGAACAAAAATACCAAACTTCAAAAAAGCTAAATTTAGCCAACTAAGAGAGGCCATAGGCCTAACTAACTGGGACAAAGTCCTCAAAAATAAAAATACAGCCACAAAATTGGATATTTTTAAAAGCATCCTAATATCTAATTGTGAGAGGTACATACCGTATAGGAATAAAATGATAAGAAACAAGAAAAAACCAATGTGGATAAATAGAACTGTAAAGAAAGCAATAAATGACAAAAATCACTAAAACAGGAGGAGAGCGAGGAAGCATTGAAAAACTATAAGGAAAAAAATAGAATATGTAAAAGACAAATAAAAGCAGCCAAACTAGATACCGAGAGATTAATCGCCAAAGAGAGTAAAACTAACCCTAAAATGTTCTTCAATTATAGAAATACTAAAAAGTATAAACCTGAAGGTGTCGGCCCCTTACAGAATAATGAGGGCGGAGTTGCAGAGAGCGATGAGGAGAAAGCGAAGCTACTAAATAACTTTTTCTCCACTGTATTCACTGAGGAAAATAAACAGTCAGATGAAATGCAGAGTATAAAAGTAAATTCCCCTTTAAAAGTGTCCTCTCTGACCCAGGAAGAGGTACAGCAACGTCTTAAAAATATTAAAATAGACAAATCACCAGGACCGGATGGCATACACTCCCGTATCCTAAGAGAATTAAGTAATGTCATCGACCGACCCATATTTCTGATATTTAAGGACTCTATACTGACGGGGAGTGTTCCACAGGATTGGCACATAGCAAATGTGGTGCCAATATTCAAAAAGGGTCCAAAAACAGAGCCCGGAAACTATAGGCCGGTAAGTTTAACTTCTGTTGTGGGTAAACTGTTTGAAGGTTTTCTGAGAGATGCTATCTTGGAGTACCTCAATGAAAATAAGCAAATAACTCCGTATCAGCATGGCTTCATGAGGTCATGTCAAACCAATTTAATCAGTTTCTTATGAGGAGGTAAGTTCTAGACTTGACCGCGGCGACTCAATGGATGTCGTATATTTGGACTTCTCCAAAGCGTTTGACACGGTACCACATAAAAGATTAGTATACAAAATGAGAATGCTTGGCCTGGGAGAAAATGTCTGTATGTGGGTAAGTAACTGGTTCAGTGATAGAAAACAGAGGGTGGTTATTTACGGTAGATACTCAGATTGGGTCACTGTCACTAGTGGGGTACCACAGGGGTCTGTATTGGGTCCTATTCTCTTCAATATATTTATTAATGATATTGTAGAAGGTTTGCATAGTAAAATATCAATTTTTGCAGATGACACTAAACTGTGTAAAGTAATTAACACAGAGGAGGACAGTGCACTGCTACAGCAGGATCTGGATAGACTGGAGGCTTGGTCAGAAAAGTGGCAGATGAGGTTTAACACTGACAAATGTAAGGTTATGCGTATGGGAAGGAATAATGCAAGTCACCAGTACATACTAAATGGTAAAGCATTGGGTAACTCTGACATGGAAAAGGACCTAGGAATTTTAGTGAACAGCAAACTAAGCTGTAGAAGCCAGTGCCAGACAGCTGCTGCCAAGGCCAATAAGATAATGGGTTGCATCAAAAGGGGCATAGATGCCTGTGATGAGAACATAGTCCTGCCACTTTACAAATCACTAGTCAGACCACACATAGAGTACTGTGTACAGTTCTGGGCTCCTGTGAACAAGGCAGACATAGCAGAGCTGGAGAGGGTTCAGAGGAGAGCAACTAAAGTAATAACTGGAATGGGTGGACTACAGTACCCAGAAAGATCATCAAAATTAGGGTTATTCACTTTAGAAAAAAGACAACTGAGGGGAGATCTAATAACTATGTATAAATATATCAGAGGTCAGTACAGAGATCTCTCCCATCATCTATTTATCCCGACGACTGTGACTGTGACGAGGGGACATCCTCTGCGTCTGGAGGAAAGAAGGTTTGTACACAAACATAGAAGAGGATTCTTTATGGTAAGAGCAGTGAGACTATGGAACTCTCTGCCTGAGGAGGTGGTGATGGTAAGTTCACTAAAAGAGTTCAAGAAGGGCCTGGATGTATTTCTGGAGGGTAATAAAATTACAGGTCATAGTTACTAGAGAGGGGTCATTGATCCAGGGAGATATTCTGATTGCCTGATTGGAGTCGGGAAGGAATTTTTTCCCCTAAAGTGAGGAAAATTGGCTTCTACCTCACGGGTTTTTTTTGCCTTCCTCTGGATCAACTTGTAGGAAAACAGGCTGAACTGGATGGACAGATGTCTTTTTTCGGCCTTACAAACTATGTTACTATGTTACTATGTATTGCCCCCCCACCTACAATATTACATGGTTCCCTCTGCATACAATATTAAACAGCACCCCCCTCTGAATACAATATTACATGTCCCCTGCATACAATTATCAGTCCCCCTCCCCTCAGCCCTTCCACAGTACACACATGTACCTGCACTGACATGCACTCTCTTTCTCCCCTCTCCTACTGGCACACGGACATTATCCTTATTTTACGAATCCGCAAAATGGATACGGTCATGTGCATGAGGCCTAATCCTATCTTTTTAGGTTGTGCCGGCTGCAGTGTCTTTCTTGGCCTACATGTGTGATAAACGTGTGATGTGTGATTCTCCATGTGGTATGACCATGATCAGCCTGGGGAAAACGTCACCACATCTCCCAGGCCGACCTCTCTAGACCCGAACTGACTGTCAATCACAGTAATGTATGTAACAGCCAATCTATATCTGATTGGGGGGTATGTACTCATGATGAGGTGAGTACATGACAATCACCCCGTGGTCAGATAAAGACTAGTTGAATGATACATTACTATAATGCAGGCATTGTGGGTCAGGGAAGCCGCAGTCGCCTGGAAAATGTGGCTGACACATGGACCGTGATTCCTGATGATGGTCACTTGAATGAGCCCTGTCTACAGTGCTCCCATAATAGTAATAGCCACTGTGCCCCTATAACAGTGACATCCACAGTGCCCTCATAACAGTGACATCTACAGAGACCCCCATGTGCCATCCACAGTGCCCCTATACCCATCCACAGTGCCCCTAATGACATCCATAGTGCCCCATTGCCATCCACAGTGCCTGTAATGACATCCACAGTGCCCCAGTGACACCCAGTGCCCCCATGTTCCATCCACAGTGCCTCCATTTCCATCCACAGTGCCACATGGCCATCCACATTGCCCCCGTGTGGCATCCACAGTGCCCATATTGCCATCCACAGTTTCCCCAGTGACATCCAGTGCCCAAATGTGCTACCCACAGTGCCCCTATAGCCACCCACAGTGTCCCTAATGACACCCACAATGCTCCCATTGCTACCAGTGCCCCCCATGTGCCATCCACAGTGCCCCAGTGTTCAGCAGTTCCACAGCTTAGTCATCAGCCTCTGTGGCTGATCGCTATGCTGTCACTCATGCACAGCGCTTAAGTAAGTGCTGTGCAGGAGTGAGTACAGGCTTCACATAGGTCCCGTGTATGCGCACTAGCATTCAGCCTAGTGTGCTTGTGTGGGAAGTAAAGATGGCGCATGGCGCTTCCTCTTGCAGGTGGCGGTGACATAATTCATGACCATCTCCTGCCGAAGACAGGAAAAGAAAACAGGAAGAGATGAAGACTGAGTTTTGCTACGGAAAAGACAGATGACCGTGAGGCAGATCTCAGAATTGGCTGCACTATGGAAGGTAAGTATCAGAGCACCAATCTTCCCTCCACAGGTTAGAATTAGGCAGCAAAGTTAAGTTCCAGAAACCAGATTTTCACCAGCTATTCAGCCTGAAGTAGTAGTAGTAGCAGGCGAGAGTTGTCCCTAGCTTCGGAAAGGTGCAATATTATAGTTGAGGAGAAAGAGGATGAGATCATGGATTGGATGGCTCAGTCCTCCTCTCAGTCACATCAGGATGACACTGCATACCTCCCAACTTTGTAAAGAAACAAAGAGGAACATATTGTGCAGCGTGCAATGCAAATTTTTTCAGCACTAGGACACGCCCCTAACTCCGCCCACTATGAGCTAATCTCATCCAGTCCCCTTACTGCTCGGGGATAATAAACAAAGTGAAGTCACAGATAATAAACACAGTGATGTCACAGTACAGGGATAATAAACACAGTGATGTCACAGTACAGAGATGATAAACACAGTGATGTCACTGTACAGAGATAATAAACACAGTGATGTCACCATACAGGGATAATAAACACAGTGATGTCACCGTACAGGGATAATAAACACAGTGATGTCACAGTACAGGGATAATAAACACAGAGATGTCACCGTACAGGGATAATAAACACAGTGATGTCCCAGTACAGGGATAATAAACACAGTGATGTCACCGTACAGGGATAATAAACACAGTGATGTCACAGAACAGGGATAATAAACACAGTGATGTCACAGTACAGGGATAATAAACACAGTGATGTCACAGTACAGGGATAATAAACACAGTGATGTTACAGTACAGAGATAATAAACACAGTGATGTCACAGTACAGGGATAATAAATACAGTGATGTCACAGTACAGGGATAATAAACACAGTGACGTCACAGTACAGGGATAATAAACACAGTGATGTCACAGTACAGGCATAATAAACACATGGACGCAGAGACAGCTGCCAGAGACCGGGACACACCTCCCCCGTACCGGGACAGCCACTGCAATCCGGGACTGTCCCGCTGGATCCGGGACGTTTGGGAGATATGACACTGTGCTACAGCATTCCCCCTGCTTCTCCTCCTTGCAGCCCCAAAGAAGTCTTTCAGTGGAGTACTTTCTGTCTTCATTGCCCCTTCCTAGAAGGCACTTTCCTTTTTGCTAAGAAGTAGCAAGAAAACTCCACCACACCTTACGGCAGACAGTCAAGAGAGTCCCCCTGATAAATGACTTGTGTGAGAGCCATCACCATTTGGCTGCACTGAGGAAGAGGTTCAGGAGGAGGCTGGGGACCCCATGCATTACTGTGCTGATTGTGGTAGTAATAGTGGCACCCATACCCATGGTATTGGTGGTGGGGGCAACAACAATGGCAGTTTGGGCAAATGCAGAGCAGGGAAAGGGGACCATGATATTTCACAGTGTGATAGAGCAGCAGGGAAGGTTATTCTGATGATGGATTGGGGTACTGAGAAGGATCGACATCACTGGAGGAGGGTCGTGATAGCAGCAATGAAGAGCAAAGGCTACATACCTCCCAAAGAAGAGCCAGGGCCATGTCTGCTTTGAGATCTGGTGATGATACTGACATGTGGGTGAGTTAGGTCCAAAATGTTACAGAGCTAAACCGAGCTTGGCTACCTGTAGCTTTATTTGAGCACCTCCCGTATGGAAGTTTTTCTCCGCAAGGCAGGCAAAGAAAATTGCAACCATGTGCATGAAGATGTGCAGGATTAAAAAAAGCTGTGGCTGTTCAAACACAATCATATGTATCATCTATTGCACCACATGAGGCGGCATTATCAGATCCTTTGGAAAATACAACTGGCCAGATTATCAGAATACTGTCCTCCTCCTTGTCCTCTTTGTGGCAGCCAACCCACATACCCAAGCCATTGTTGTAGTGTCTTGTACTCTCATATGGCAGAGAATGCAGGCCACTCCTTGTGAATCTTGCTGTGTGAAAAGCTGCATTCCACAATGAACACCTGGAGCAGCTGTTTCGGGCAGGGACAGTACATGTCTTTCACAGCAAACTGGGTCAATGTTTTTCACGGCAGTGGAGAGGCAGTACCCCAGCAACATGGCCAGGTCCTTTTGACCTCCCAAGATTGTATCCGCCTGGCTCCCACACCACCCAGGGTGGAAGGCAAACAGGTAATGCATCTTGCTGTCTGCCCTGTAGCATTTGTGGGTCCACAGTGAGAAACTCCCATGGGGGAGGAGGATGAGAATGAGGTGCTGTCACTGGTGGAGGAAGAGGAGCTGCAGTTGAAGGGGCAAGAGGATGATGAACTGGCTGCTGCGGCTTCTGTTGCTTGTGGTACGAGTAGGGGGGTGACTTTTCGGGGGATCAGATAGGGTCTTCCTTTTCAGACATGTTGACAGCAAGCTGCATACACAGTGCTTCCTAGTAATAATGTAATTTGTCCTCCCTTTCAGAGGGAGGAAAATGTTCCTCCATTTTGCTTTGATAGCAAGGGTCTAAAAGCATGGCTATCCAGTAGTCATCAGACTGCTTGATGTCATGACATGCCTGTCATTGCTTAAGTGTGTCTACAAGTCGCCCTTCTGGCCAGTGTGCCTAAAATCCAGTTCTTTCTAACTCCGCCCCCCACTGAGATGATTGGTTGTTGTGTTAGGTGTCACCATCAGTCTCCTCAACATGATGGAGCAGTTTTTCCACGTGCCAAACGGACCAAATTGTCCTCCGCCAGTGTCCAAAACATCACTTTTGTCAAACTGAACCAAGCCTGGATTGGTTAGGATTTTCACTCTCCTCCAGCTGAGACAGAGTATGAACAGATCTGGCCTTCCTAATGGTTCTGCCATCATGCCACAGCTGCTGTCTGTCTACCACCATGTTCTGCATGGCTGCTGCTGCCTCCATCATGCAATCACCGTCATTATGCCACTTCTGTGGCCTGCGGACCATCATGTTCTATACGGCTGTTGCTTCCTCCATCATACCACTGCCGCCTCCATACCACTGTTGCTGTCTGCCTACCATTATCTTCTATAAGGCTGCTGCTGCCTCCATCATGTTGCTGCCTGCCAACACATACCATATGGTTGCTGCTGCTGCCACCTCAGCTGCTGCTGCTCCTTGCTGCTAATCCCCTACCATCACCACTATTAAAGCAAAGCATCTGCCACTACCACCGCTATTACCACTACTATTATTAATTTTACTACCCATAGACAGCTGACCTATTGACTTGTTCTGTATGTTCCATGCTATGCTGCTTCTGCTACTGCTACTATGTCTGCCACATGCCTCTTATTACCCTACCCTTTCCACATCCACAGTGCACAGTGTAGAATTTTTATAAGCTTGTTCACAAGCTTGCTGCTTCTGCTACGCTGCTTCTGCTACTGCTACTATGTCTGCCACATGCCTCTTATTACTCTACCCTTTCCACATCCACAGTGCACAGTGTAGAATTTTTATAAGCTTGTTCACAACAAGCTACTTTTTCTTCTGACAGTTAACACTTGTGCATGTTGTATGAGCAGGCATTCTGACCCTGTAAAGGCAAAATATTTGGACGTTTGATCTCCCAACAAGCCACTGTTTTTACATTTTTTTATTCCATAACACTGTGTGTGTTTAAACACCATCTGCCTCTAATAAGGGGCAATTTTTGAAGCTTTGGAAGATGAAGAAGAATAATATTTGACAGCAGAGTGTGTTTTTAAACATGCATTTTGTTAATGCCATCAAATATGCGTTTATCATTAGCTATGTATGTCAGTGTTACACAGACATGAATTACTATTGCTGTCATGGCGTTCAAGAGCTTAGAGAAAAAGAAAAAAAATCATAAAAAATAAACAAAGAGATAGCAAGTTTTTCTTGTTATCACAATTTTCAGGTGATTTTAGCTACTTAGGTTTGCCCCCGAACCGAACTTTGTTGAGATATTCAGCGAATCTGAACTGAATCTTGACAGGTTTGCACATATCACTAGGATATGCCATCACTTTATGATCAGTAGGGTCTGAGCTCTGAGTTCCCTTCAATATTTCCCCTGCACAGTGGCACCCTGAGAACCCACTGTGGAGGGAACTATAGCATGGCCTCTTTCAGGTGAATGGGTGCTTTAGTTTCCTGTGCTACACAAGTATTCTCAGAATTCAAAACCCCAGTGATCATAAAATGTTCTAGCAACATGTTTATAAAACTATAAACTATGCAACATCAGTTTATAAAAGGACAATAACTCATCTAACTCTGTAAAGATTAGGGATGAGCGAACTTTTGAAAAGTTCGGTTCGCTTCGGCGAACTTTCGTGAAGTTCGGATTCGTACGAACCGAACCTAAAACGAACCTTGCTATAACGGCTGAATAATTGCTGCTACAATAATGGGAGTCTGATAGGGTATAGTTTCGTTTACTTGCAGTTGCTATTACAATGAAAAAAGTGGGAAAAATCCAAGTGACTTCAACAACGGCGACGCAAAATATACGCATATTTGAGAATTTACACTAATGCGTTCGCTAATGCGAACATTCCCGCACAAATAACAAACATACAGTCTAGCGTTGTCAAAGGTACGCTACTTAACTGAATGAATATGTACGCATTAGCGTACTCATACACTGCGTCTGCGAACATTCCTACTCAAGTAACGAACATACAGTCTAGCGTTGTCAAAGGTACGCTACTTAACTGAATATGTACGCATTAGCGTACGCATACACTGCGTCTGTGAACATTCCTACTCAAGTAACAAACATACAGTCTAGCGTTGTCAAAGGTACGCTACTTAATAATGTACACTAATGCGTACGCTAATGCGTATGAATTCATAAAATGCGTGTACACATTAGTGAACATTCTCAAATATGCGTATATTTAGGGTATGGCATATTCCATACCCTAAATATACGCATATTTGAGAATGTTCGCTAATGTGTACGCATTTTATGAATTCATACGCATTCTGAAATATGCGTATATTTTGAGTCGCCGTTATTTTAACCAGATTCGTTACGAACTTTCTCAAAATTCGGTTCGGTGACGAACCAAACTTTTGGGAAAGTTCGTAACGAATCTGGTTTGTTACGGTTCGGTTCGCTCATCCCTAGTAAAGATGTTCTTGAATGTCCATCTTGGTCTGCAGCTGAGGGAGCAGAGAGCCAGTTGTGACTCCTCATTGAGAAGGCAGAGACGGTTTATTACCACTTTTGCCTTCCTGATTGCTGTATACACGGTTCTCGGTCAGTCTCAAGTATACACTTCAGAAAATGTCCTTGATGTTTTCTGTTCCTGTCCTGGAGAACTGGATACAGTAGTCCCTCAAGATACAATATTTATTGGTTTCAGGACGACCATTGTATGTTAAAACCATTGTAAGTTGAGTAATCAGTTCCAAAGCCTCAAAATGTCATCCGAGATAAGAGAAAATTAAGATGTAAGAAAAATAAGCAGATAACTAAGACAGATAAGACAAGTCCTTACATATAACAGTCAGGAATAGCTGATAACTAGCAACTAATCCAAATAACGATATAAAAAATTCCACGGCACTCCAGGTATAGAATAAAAAGGTGTTTTATTCACCCAAACGCGACGTTTCGGTCCACACAATGGAACCTTTCTCAAGCAGTGACAAAATAGTAATGGTGCTCAGTACATATTTATCAGTGAACCACAATCATTACATTAATCAAACAATCATCAAATAAAAAGCAAAATATCATATTGAGTATAATAAAAAAACATATATTTAAATACCAATGTAAACATGATTCTTGTGTTAATAATTAAATGTGACGTGATTATTCATAAGTTATCTACAGTTCATATAAATACATAATTACCTTCAATTGTTAATATAAAACACCCTGGTAAATACAAGTGCAAACAGTGCATAATTAAAAAACATTAATTTGCACATACGGTTGACCAGCATGGACTCCATCGCCACGGCGTTGTGTATCGCGTAATGCGCATGCACCACCTCCTAGATCCAATACATTTTACATTGGAGCGCACCTTGGACCGCAAATACAACTTCCTGTATCCGGTCATGTGATCGTTACACATTGCATATATACTATTCACTAATGGCAAGCAATGTAAAAAATAGCATCTTTATGTATAAAGTCTTCGCTAAAAAAGCGTATTATAAGGCATATATCTCACCCCAGCTCCTAAATCACTAAATTGAATCACGAGTGTTGTGCACACGTAATCACTATATCTTCGTAGCGATCAGGTATTTCTGAATCTAACAGGAGTTCTATGTTTATTAAAACTGATCATTATAAAATTATTGATGTTATATTGTCAAATACATATTCCAAAAAATAAAAAATGAATGGAATAAAGTGAACAGGTCATAGCCATAAAGTAATATTAAATATAAATAAATATAAATAAACACCAATCATCAGTGAAAAAATCATTGCAAATAATTATGCAGTGAAAAGAATATATAGTAATAAAATAAAATATATATATATGTGTATGATAAAGAATGGGGAGCATTGCGGTTACAATGGCGACACCCACCGATTATCAATCAGTGCATGGAACCACAACAATGGACGTAAAGCGCTCAGCAGCTATTTCTAGACACCGAACCCCCTCATCCATATAAACCACATCGCTACCCATAAATAAAAAATTAGCAACTCCTATACATCTCCCACATAGCACCACTTCTATAGGTAATGGGAATATTCAACTAGGAATCCATATGTCCTCCCGGTCGGAACTTAATCCACTCAAGGATATGTCTATATGGGATCCAGTTATAAATTCACACATCATAACATTGCAATGAATCATCCACAGGACCATAATATACAAATAGATTAATCATATATATAATTTAATGAGTATGACCTAATTTCACCCAATCCCCTCATCAAAATAAATAATAATCAAGGTCGCTATATCCAAGGCATAAATAATATCAAAATAAGTGGCAGGGTCAATGCTGATCTCCGTAGTCCAACTGTATCCAATTGTAATATCTGCAAGAGACCAAAAAGAACATTAAGATCATATACAGTCATGGCCAAAAGTTTTGAGAATGATACAAATATTAATTTTTACAAAGTCTACTGCTTCAGTTTTTATAATGGCAATTTGCATATACTCCAGAATGTTATAAAGAGTGATCAGCTTAACAGCAATTACTTGCAAAGTCAATATTTGCCTAGAAAATGAACTTTATCCCCCAAAACACATTTCAACATCATTGCAGCCCTGCCTTAAAAGGACCAGCTAACATCGTTTCAGTGATTGCTCCATTAACACAGGTGTGGGTGTTGATGAGGACAGGGCTGGAGATCAATCTGTCATGATTAAGTAAGAATGACACCACTGGACACTTTAAAAGGAGGCTGGTGCTTGGCATCATTGTTTCTCTTCTGTTAACCATGGTTATCTGTAAAGAAACACGTGCAGTCATCATTGCACTGCACAAAAATGGCCTAACAGGGAAGAGTATCGCAGCTAGAAAGATTGCACCTCAGTCAACAATCTATCGCATCATCAAGAACTTCAAGGAGAGAGGTTCCATTGTTGCCAAAAAGGCTCCAGGGCACCCAAGAAAGACCAGCAAGCGCCATGACCGTCTCTTAAAAGTGTTTCAGCTGCGGGATCTGGTTACCAGCAGTGCAGAGCTTGCTCAGGAATGGCAGCATGCAGGTGTGAGTGCATCTGCACGCACTGTGAGGCGGAGACTCTTGGAGCAAGGCCTGGTCTCAAGGAGGGCAGCAAAGAAGCCACTTCTCTCCAGAAAAAACATCAGGGACAGACTGATATTCTGCAAAAGGTACAGGGAGTGGACTGCTGAGGACTGGGGTAAAGTCATTTTCTCTGATGAATCCCCTTTTCGATTGTTTGGGACATCTGGAAAACAGCTTATTCGGAGAAGACGAGTTGAGCGCTACCACCAGTCTTGTCTCATGCCAGCTGTAAAGCATCCTGAAACCATTCATGTGTGGGGTTGCTTCTCAGCCAAGGGAATCGGCTCTCTCACAGTCTTGCCTAAAAACACAGCTATGAATAAAGAATGGTACCAGAATGTCCTCCGAGAGCAACTTCTCCCAACCGTCCAAGAGCAGTTTGGCCATCAACAATGCCTTTTCCAGCATAATGGAGCACCTTGCCATAAAGCAAAGGTGATAACTAAATGGCTCAGGGAACAAAACATAGAGATTTTGGGTCCATGGCCTGGAAACTCCCCAGATCTTAATCCCATTGAGAACTTGTGGTCAATCATCAAGAGACGGGTGGACAAACAAAAACCTACAAATTCTGACAAAATGCAAGCATTGATTGTGCAAGAATGGACTGCTATCAGTCAGGATTTGGTCCAGAAGTTGATTGAGAGCATGCCAGGGAGAATTGCAGAGGTCCTGAAGAAGAAGGGTCAACACTGCAAATATTGACTTGCTGCATTAACTCATTCTAACTGTCAATATAAGCTTTTGTTACTCATAATATGATTGCAATTATATTTCTGTATGTGATAAAAACATCTGACAAACACACATAAAAACCAGAGGGCAGCAGATCATGTGAAAATATAATATTTGTGTCATTCTCAAAACTTTTGGCCATGACTGTATATCTCATTTGTACAATGTTCATTCTGTCTATTTAAGCACCACACATTATATCCCAAATAAGCAGAAATCACAATCAGTGCAGGGCGGAGATTTAGTTTAGCTGCAAATCCATGGTTTAAAATCCACATTCAAACCATGGGGCTTAAGTGTATTTAATTTCACAATCCACTGTATTTCCCGTTTCTTAAGTTCTATTACCCCCTCTGCGAGAAATGGGGATGTGGTCAACCAACATACATTTTAAATCACTCTCCTTGTGTCCAAGGTCTGTAAAGTGTTTTGGTACAGGTAGATCCATCCGTTTTTTCCGGATGGTATATCTATGATGGTTAATCCGTGTTTTAAAATCCAACGTTGTTTCACCCACGTAAAGTAAATTACATGGGCACCACAATACATAGATAATGAATGTCGAGTCACATGTCAAAAAATGATTGATTTTAAATTGTTTCATAGTGCCTGGATGTATAAAGGACACACCTTTTTGTATATATTTACAATTGATACAGTTTAAACAGGGATAGAATCCCTTTTTTTGTATATGCAAAAATGTTTGTCCCGTTTTTTTCTGTGTACCAATATCTGTACATACCAATTTATCTTTTAAGTTAGTAGGTCTTCTATAGGACATAGGCGGGGTCATTTCCAATTCTTTAACCTTATTGAGGCCACTTTTTAATATTGGCCAATGTTTCTTAACGATATCACTAATTTTGTGACTATCTTCACTATAGGTCGTCACTAATGGAATACGTGTATTAATTAGAGATGAGCGAGTAGTGAAATATTCAAAAGTTCGAAATTCGATTCGAATAGACCGCAAAATTCGACTATTCGACCGAATATCGAATCCCATTAAAGTCTATGGGAAAAAAATGCTCGCCACTTGGAAATCTCAATTCGACCACTTGGAGGTCACCAAGTCCACCCTGAAACCTCAGAAAAGGATGCCAACACTGCTGGAATGCAACTGGGACAGCAGGGGAAGCATGTCTGGGTGCATATAACGCGCCCAAGTCGCACTATTACGCCACTATCACAGCCTCTCAACAATACACTCCAAAGACAATCTAACCTCTCTGTAAAGTGAGACCATACAAGGAAACCTTCTTTCCTCTACATTGCCATGGACCCCAAGCCAAACTAGACAAAAAAGAAGATGAAATTCTGCACCCCTTAAAATCACGTTGCCTATGACAACCACAGATGGCATAGGCAAGGGGGAAAGCAATCAAGCCATCACTATTTTTCCCTCTGTGCCATCCCTGCCTTACCCAGGCACATGTCCCAAAACATCATCCACGCCCGAGTAACACGGTTACTGCAAAAGGCCATTTGACCACCAACACTTTGGTTTGAGGCCGGGGATGCTACATCTCCCTGACAGCACACTGGGTGAATGTTGTGGAGGCGGGGACGGGCAAACCTGCTACCCCCACCCAAGTTTGGGGCCTTGGTTCTGTCTGGATTTCCGCAACCCTTACAGACAGCTCGGCAAACCCCTCCTTCTCCTTCTAGATTCTCCTTTTAAATCTGTCCACCACCCAGTCAAGTCCACAAAGTCCAGTCTCATCGATAGCCTGCAGAAACTGCAGGGACCTCACTGTGACCCTCCTTCCTCCCACCCTGCCCAATGTTATCAACCCAGTGTTCCCACCCATGCAAGAATCGCAGAAGCTATCTGAGGATTTTGTTTGTTCTGATGCCCAAACACTGGAGCAAGCTCCATCTCTAGCTGATGGTGGTGTGGAACGGGCACTAAAGTGTAAAATGATTAGGGATGATGATGAGACACAGTTGCCAGCAAGGGAGGCTGTTGGAGCAAAGTGAGGCAGTGTAAGAGGAGGTGGTTGAGTATGACGAAGTCAGTGACCCGACCTGGCCCAGTGTCATGTCTAGCAGGTAAAGCAGTGGGGATGTTGAGGGATGCGTAGGACCGCAAAAGGCAGGAAGAGGCCGTGGGCTGGCCAGAGGCTCATGGAGAAGGCAGGCTAGAGCCCGCAGGGCCGCATCTCTTCCCTATAACAGGCCCCCACACAAAGCTCTCCCATCGAGGGCCCTTAGGTCCTTGTTGTGAAAATATTTTAATGAGTGCGCAAAGTTAGCTTGAGGTGAGCCCTCGAAAAAATTATATGGTGTCCCAAGAGGTGAGACCTCTTAAAAATTGTATTAAGGCCCAAGAGGTGAGCCATAATAAAAATTGTTTGTAGGCCCAAGAGGTGAGACGTCTTAAAAATTGTGCGGAGGCTAAAGAGGTGAGACCTCTTAAAAATTATGTGGAGGCCCAAGAGGTGAGACCTCTTAAAAATTATGTGGAGGCCCAAGAGGTGAGACCTCTTAAAAATTATGTGGAGGCCCAAGAGGTAAGACCTCTTAAAAATTGTTTGTAGGCCCAAGAGGTGAGCCATGAGAAAAATTGTTTGTAGGCCCAAGAGGTGAGACCTCTTAAAAATTATGTGGAGGCCCAAGAGATGAGACCTCTAAAAATTATGTGGAGGCCCAAGAGGTGAGACCTCTTAAAAATTTTGTGGAGGCCCAAGAGGTGAGACCTCTTAAAAATTAATGTGGAGGCCCAAGAGGTGAGACCTCTTAAAAATTATGTGGAGGCCCAAGAGGTGAGACCTCTTAAAATTATGTGGAGGCCCAAGAGGTGAGACCTCTTAAAAAATTTTGTGGAGGCCAAGAGGTGAGACCTCGATAAAATTATGTGGAGGCCCAAGAGGTGAGACCTCTTAAAAAATTATGTGGAGGCCCAAGAGGTGAGACCTCTTAAAAATTATGTGGAGGCCCAAGAGGTGAGACCTCTTAAAATTATGTGGAGGCCCAAGAGGTGAGACCTCTTAAAAATTTTGTGGAGGCCCAAGAGGTGAGACCTCGATAAAATTATGTGGAGGCCCAAGAGGTGAGACCTCTTAAAAATTATGTGAGGCCCAAGAGGTGAGACCTCTAAAATTATGTGGAGGCCAAGAGTGAGACTCTTAAAATTTGTGGAGGCCCAAGAGGTGAGACCTCTTAAAAATTTTGTGGAGGCCCAAGAGGTGAGACCTCTTAAAAATTATGTGGAGGCCCAAGAGGTGAGACCTCTTAAAATTATGTGGAGGCCCAGAGGTGAGACCTCTTAAAATTATGTGGAGGCCCAAGAGGTGAGACCTCTTAAAAATTTTGTGGAGGCCCAAGAGGTGAGACCTCGATAAATTATTGTGGAGGCCCAAGGGTGAGACTCTTAAAATTATGTGGAGGCCCCAAGAGGTGAGACCTCTTAAAAATTATGTGGAGGCCCAAGAGGTGAGACCTCTTAAAAATTTTGTGGAGGCCCAGAGGTGAGACCTCGATAAAAATTATGTGGAGGCCCAAGAGGTGAGACCTCTTAAAAATTATGTGGAGGCCCAAGAGGCTGAGACCTCTTAAAAATTATGTGGAGGCCCAAGAGGTGGAGACCTCTTAAAAATTTTGTGGAGGCCCAAGAGGTGAGACCTCGATAAAATTATGTGGAGGCCCAAGAGGTAGACCTCTTAAAAATTATTGGAGGCCCAGAGTGAGACTCTTAAAAATTATCTTAAAATTAGTGGAGGCCCAAGAGGTGAGACCTCTATTTAAAAAAATTATTGTGGAGGCCCAAGAGGTGAGACCTCTTAAAAATTATGTGGAGGCCCAAGAGGTGAGAACCTCTTAAAATTATGTGGAGGCCCAAGAGGTGAGACCTCTTAAAAATTTTGTGGAGGCCCAAGAGGTGAGACCTCGATAAAAATTATGGTGGAGGCCCAAGAGGTGAGACCTCGATTAAAATTATGTGGAGGCCCAAGAGGTTGAGACCTCTTAAAAATTATGTGGAGGCCCAAGAGGTGAGACCTCTTAAAATTATGTGGAGGCCCCAAGAGGTGAGACCTCTTAAAAATTATGTGGAGGCCCAAGAGGTGAGACCTCGTTAAAAATTATGTGGAGGCCCAAGAGGTGAGACCTCTTAAAAAATTATGTGGAGGCCCAAGAGGTGAGACCTCTTAAAAATTTTGTGGAGGCCCAAGAGGTGAGACCTCTTAAAAATTATTGTGGAGGCCCAAGAGGTGAGACCTCAAAATTAGACTCCTAGGCCCAAGAGGTGAGACCCTCTAAAAATTATTTGGGAAAGGCCCAAGAGGTGAGACCTCTTAAAAATTTTGTGGAGGCCAAGAGGTGAGACCTCGATAAAATTATGTGGAGGCCCAAGAGGTGGACCTCAATAAAAATTATGTGGAGGCCAAGAGGTGAGACCTCTTAAAAATTTGTGGAGGCCCAAGAGGTGA
>ONZH01017046.1:0-19365 GCA_900303285.1 Rhinella marina
AGTTTTCAGGTACTGAGAATTGCTGCCCTCCCTTCATAGACCCGCGAACCTATAGGTGTACCCGGGCACTCTCACAGTTTATACAGTTTTCAGGTACTGGCAGAATGCTGCCCTCCCTCATAGACCCGGACCTATAGGTACCCGAGGGCACTCTCACAGTTTTCATACAGTTTTCAGGTACTGGCAGAATGCTGCCCTCCCTTCCATAGACCGAAACCTATAGGTGTACCCGGAGGCACTCTCACAGTTTATACAGTTTTCAGGTACTGGCGGAATGCTGCCCTCCCTTCATAGACCCGAACTATAGGGTGTACCCGGAGGCACTCTCACAGTTTATACAGTTTCAGGTACTGGCAGAATGCTGCCCTCCCTTCATAGACCCGGAACCTATAGACCCGGAGGCACTCTCACAGTTTATACAGTTTTCAGGTACTGGCAGAATGCTGCCCTCCCTTCATAGACCCAGAACCTATAGGTGTACCCGGAGGCACTCTCACAGTTTATACAGTTTTCAGGTACTGGCAGAATGCTGCCCTCCCTTCATAGACCCAGAACCTATAGGTGTACCCGGAGGCACTCTCACAGTTTATACAGTTTTCAGGTATGGCAGAATGCTGCCCTCCCTTCATAGACCCCAGAACCTATAGGTTGTACCCGGAGGCACTCTCTCAGTTTATAACAGTTTTCAGGTTACTGCCGGAATGCTGCCCTCCCTTCATAGACCCAGAACTATAGGTGTACCCGGAGCAAACTCTCACAGTTTTATACAGTTTTCAGGTACTGGCGGAGTGCTGCCCTCCCTTCATAGACCCAGAACCTATAGGTGTACCCGGAGGCACTCTCACAGTTTATACAGTTTTCAGGTACTGGCGGAATGCTGCCCTCCCTTCATAGACCCAGAACCTATAGGTGTACCCGGAGGCACACTCACAGTTTATACAGTTTTCAGGTACTGGCGAGTGCTGCCCTCCCTTCATAGACCCAGAACCTATAGGTGTACCCCGGGCACTCTCACAGTTTATAACAGTTTTCAGGTACTGGTGGAACGCTGCCCTCCCTTCATAGACCCAGAACCTATAGGTGTACCCGGAGGCACTCTCACAGTTTATACAGTTTTCAGGTACTGGCGGAGTGCTGCCCTCCCTTCATAGACCCAGAACCTATAGGTGTACCCGGAGGCACTCTCTCAGAGTTTATACAGTTTTCAGGTACTGGCGGAATCTTGTCCTCCCTTTGAAAAGCAATAGGGTTTCGTCTATGCAGACATTTTGATGGGGGGTGTACACTTTCTATTGAAGTGTTCTAGGACGGGTCTAATGTTGTACAAACGGTCATATGCGGGGTCATTCTGGGGTGGGCATTGTGGATTATCGTTGTAAGGCAAAAATTTTAGGATTGATTGGAAGCGATTCCGGGCCGTGGTTTGACTGTACATTGGGGCGTGGTACAAGGACTCCAATACTGTCTTATTTCTGTTTTTTTTACGAGTCCCCAGAAGGTCATCATCTCTGCAGCACTGACTGGGGTCCAACCTTGGGGTCTAACGTATGGGGTTCTGGGAGATATCGCTGGGCGTGTAGATTTGTTTGGGTTACCATCAAATTTATTAAATCATCAGAGAAAAAGATTTTGAAAAAATCAATTTCTGTGAACCCTGCACAGTCTGAATTCCGGGTCTGGCCTCAAAATCCGGAATTTGGGGCTGATAAACGTCAGGGGGTGAGGTCCATGTGGGGTCACTCTGGGGGGCTGCCTCACCGGTCGTTCTGGAGCGCCTCCTAGAGGGTCCCTCATGAGGGGGTGGAGGAGGAGAGGAAAGTGGCGTCCGAGTGGCTCCTTCAGTGGCCAACTCGGTATCAGAGGCAAGGATGGCGTACGCCTCTTCTGCCGAGTGCACTCGTTGGGATGAGTGGGACAGTCTTATATTATTGGGGTGTGAAGGGTGAAACCTTTGTGAGGGGTGTGTAGTGGTTTTACACGTCAAGGTGTTTTTTACTGTATTGACTTAGATAGAAAAAAAAGGGGGGGGGAGGGGAATAAAAAATAAAAAAAGGTCTTTTCAGTAATAAAAGTCTAAGTTAAAAAAAAAAAAAAGGATTTACCGCACAAAAGGAAAAAAACAAAAAAAAAAGAGCAGACGCGATCAGTAATGGACACTACTGCTCGGTGCTCAGTGCTTGCAAAATGCCCGTATGCAGATGGTGCGTTCATGCAAATTCCTAGACTGACACTAACTGAAATCTAACTACCACTAACTGTGGGGGTTTTTTTCACACAAGTAAAAAAAAAAAAAAAAATGCAGATGCTGCTTTTACAGCACGCACGCACACAGATGGTGAGTGCAGAAACTGTAGTGAAAAAATTCACTACAGTCCTCTGCAAACAGCACGTACACAGATGCAGTGCGTTCGTGCAAAAACCTACACTGACTGAAATGTGTATATATATATATATATATATGATATATCTCTGACTGACACTGACTGAAATGTGTATATATATATATATATATATATATATATATATATATATATATATGATATATCCCTGACTGACACTGACTGAAATGTGTATATATATATATATATATATATATATATATATATATATATATATATGATATATCTCTGACTGACACTGAAATGTGTATTCTGACTGACACATACTGAAATGTGTATGTATATATGATATATCTCTGACTGACACTGACTGAAATGTGTGTATATATATATACACGATATATCTCTGACTGACACTGACTGAAATGTGTATGTATATATATGATATATCTCTGACTGACACTGACTGAAATGTGTATTCTGACTGACACTGACTGAAATGTGTATGTATATATATGATATATCTCTGACTGACACTGACTGAAATGTGTATTCTGACTGACACTGACTGAAATGTGTATGTATATATGATATATCTCTGACTGACACTGACTGAAATGTGTATGTATATATATATATATATGATATATCTCTGACTGACACTGACTGAAATGTGTATGTATATATGATATATCTCTGACTGACACTGACTGAAATGTGTGTATATATATATACACGATATATCTCTGACTGACACTGACTGAAATGTGTATTCTGACTGACACTGACTGAAATGTGTATTCTGACTGACACTGACTGAAGGGACAGGGATGGTTTAGGTCTGTAACTTTTCTTCTTCTTCTTTTCAGCAGTAGTAAAGCTGTGGTGGAGAACCACAAGTCCCAGCAGGCCAACCAGCAGCGAAGCCCAGAACTTCCCTGCATGCAGTCACCAGCTAGAATGGCCGCCTTCAGGAAGGTTCTGCCCTTTCCTGTGGTGCTATAGCGCTGCCATTGTCTGGAGCGTTGTACCAGCCAATGGCAGCGCTTGCAGGAGACGCCAAACACTGCTGTCCCCTGCTTCTCCTCGGGTGTGACCTGTTCAGCACCAATCACAGCCGGACAGCGTCCCCTGCAGCTCCGTGAATGGATGAAAGCCATCCGCCATCTTCAGAGATCGACCAATCGCAGCGATCGGGGCTGCAGGGGGGCGGTAAAACCTCCCTAGACCCTTAGCTAAGATGGCTGCCTGCACACAGCGCCGTACATGTATGGCGCTGGGACTTGCGGCAGTGAATTTTGCGCCGTACTTTTCTTCTTCTTCTTTTCAGCAGTAGTAAAGCTGTGGTGGAGAACCACAAGTCCCAGCAGGCCAACCAGCAGCGAAGCCCAGAACTTCCCTGCATGCAGTCACCAGCTAGAATGGCCGCCTTCAGGAAGGTAGTCTAAGGGTTAATGGACTTTGTCAGCGACATGTAGTGGCCCGGACACAGATACAGCAATGATGTGATCTATTACCTACTGGAAACCCCAAGGGGCAGTCATCTTATTATACTTAGTGACACGGTGCAGACGTACTAAGACCGGCCGTGATATAAGGTCCTATCCAGAGCCAAGACCAGTTTTTTATTTTTTTTGAACAATAGTTTTTTATTAGGTTTTTGTAAAAGAATAACGGAACCAGGCATTCCTGGCAGTAAACACAGATAAGAAGGAAACCTATACAGGCATAGAAGTCAAAGTCCAATCAGAGTCCATGGCCTTATACAAAATCAAGAACAGGAATAGGCAAGGCTCATCCGGAGATCATAAATAATACATCAAAGCAGTGTCTCAGGTAAAGGGGGAAGCGTGTGAACGTGGGAGCCAGGGCATCCATGGATTGTATCCTGAATTGTAGGGAGGGGGAGAATACCATTCATAATGCATTGGCTGATCACTTCCTTCTTGACCTCAGTCATGTTGGGCAATTACCTCACGGGTGGCAGTGATAACATGTGCAATAATCCACCGAATATCAGCAGGTACATCAGATATTCCAGGGGTCAAAGTCAGCGACAGTCACATCTGAAATTAGCTCTGGGGTCTCCTGCCATATGGGTACGACATTGGGGCAAAACCACCACATATGTGCAGGCGTGGCCCCTATGTCCACACCTCTCCAACAGGTGGAAGGATAGTGCTCAGAAATATGGGCAATTCTATCCGGGGTAAGATACCGGCGGTTAACAGACTTAGAAGGGACTACGGCCCAATAAAGGGCTTCCTGCCGCTCTCTAAGGGGAAGGAGGTGATCAGTTCCTTCTCCCAATGTAACATAAACTTAGATCGGTGGGTATTGGGCAAATTATAGAGGGTCTAGCAGCAGACTAGTATCGTCCAATATTTGCCATAAGGTAATTAAAGGTTGGGAATGTGGAATTCCAGGGCTTTTAGAGGAAATAGCCCTCTGTCCATACGGAAAATGGAAGAAGGCAGATTTAAAAGAAGTTTCCAGGCTAAGGCCGTCGTTTCAATAGGCAAGTTATATTGAAATCACTTTAGGGCTTGGGCTGGAAGAGATTCCTCCGGTTTAGTGATGGCTACAATCACATCATCAGCGTGAAGCGTGGTGGTGTGGGTTTCTGGACCCCTTTAATCTCAGAATTGGTCCGGATCAACTCCGCTAACGGCTCCATGATCAGCGCAAAAATCAAAGGAGATGATGGGCAGCCCTGGCGGGTCCCATTTGTAATATTGAATGCCCTAGAACAGGGCTGGCCAACCTGAGGCTCTCCAGCTGTTGTAAAACTACAACTCCCACCATGCCCTGCTGTAGGATGATAGCTGTAGGCAGACTGGGCATGCTGGGAGTTGTAGTTTTGCAACAGCTGGAGAGCCGCAGGTTGGACTGCCCTGCCCTAGAGAGAAAGCCAGAAGCTAAAACTGAGGCAGACGGGCAAGAGTATAACCTCAATACCCTTTACTATAGAGAAACCACATGTATAGAACACACTCTCCAGGTACCAATTAACCCTATCCAATGATAAATAAGGAGTGGGGGCCTGGAGAGCTCAGGTCTATGATGCCTCCCCACCACAAACCCCCATCAATATCAATTATCTAATCTGATAGCGAGTGTTTTGGAGTACGGTTTAATGTCAGTATCGAGCAGTGATATTCGCTGGAGAATCGGCTGGTTTCCCTGGTTTGGGCAGGGTCACTATTGTAGCTTTACGGCACAAGAGGCTGATGAAACACCTCATAGTATTCACTGATGGAACCGTCAGGCGCAGAGTCTATGGCACTTTAGTGGTGACACTGATGGAGGCCTCCACTGAGGAGGGAGGGGGTTGGGAACATCAGTGTCAACCACTAAAGTGACCGCTGCGTGGTCCGACCACGTTGTAACGTCTCAGAACTAGTAACCTTAGGAATTAAATCCTGGGAAACCAAAAAGCAGTCAGTCTTATAACCACAGCTGTTCTCTTTTAATTGGGCTCTTCAATCCCTTCACATTTATTGACAATACCTTAACCCCTTCGGCGCTGGGGTGATGCGGGCACATGGCGCCCACTCGCAAGTGCGGCGGGCGTCATGGCCGGCAAGTCTCTGCTGTTTCTAACAGCAGAGACTTGCCGCTACTTACCGCCATCGGCGGCGTCTTCCTGGGAGTTTAGATGCCGTGATCACACGTGATCACGGCATCTAGTTGCGTCTCAACCCGGAAGCATTCGCTTCCGGGTGGTGTACAGACACCCCGTGTGGCCAATCGGGGTGTCTGTACACCGTATGAAAACTGTAATCCTCGCTGGTGAGGATTACAGTTTTCAAAGTGCAATTCTTATTCTGGCCACTAGATGGCAGGCCAGGATAAGAAATGAGCAATTCTTGGATTTCTGAGTCTAGAAAATCCCTGATTGCTCATAAAGAAAAAAAAAAAGCCACAATATATAAGCCCATATTTGAGCTTTCAAATAGTAAAAAAAAAATTAAAAAAAAATGTTAAAAAAATATATAAAAAAGATATAAAAGTTCAAATCACCCCCCTTTCCGTATAAATAAAAAATAAATACCTAAATAACAATAAATATAGACATCATGGGTATCACCGTGACCGAAAACGCCCGTACTTTTAAAATATAAAAAAAAAATTTCCAATACGGCGAATTGTGTGGCGGAAAAAAGCGTCCAAATGGCGATTTGCCGTTTTTTGTCGCTTTTTTTTTTTCTAAAAAAAATTAAATAAGTGATCAAAAAGTCATACACACCCCAGAATGGTATCAATAAAAACTTCAGATCGTCCCTCAAAAAATGAGCCCCCATACAGCTCTGTACACATAAATACCAAAAAGTTATAGGGGTCAAGATATGACAAGGAAAAAAAAAAGGACAACTTTCTAATTATTTTATCACTATCAAAACGCAGGAAAAACTATACATATTAGGTATTGCCGGATTCGTACTGACCAGTAGAATGAAAGTAATGGATCAGTTTTAATGAACATCGAACGCTGTAAATAAGAAACCCGTAGAACTGTAGCGGAATAGCGTTTTCTTTGCAATTTCACCCGGTTTGGAATTTTTTTCCCGCTTCCCACCACACCATATGCAATATTAAATGGTGGCGTTGGAAAGTACAACTTGTCCCGCAAAAAACAAGCCCGTATACAGCTAAGTGAACAGAAAAATAAAAGAGTTATGGCTGTTTGAAGGCAGGGAGCGCAAAACGAAAATGCAGAACCGAAAAAACCTCCGGGAGTGAAAGGGTTAAACCCCATGACTATACCAGAATACGCTCTGCTGAGACCATATCAGAGGACCTGTCAGCATCACGGACACTAAATCATTTTCCATACGCCTGTAAACAATAAAAAATAAAAGGAAAAGAACTGCATAAAACTATAAGCCATCCTAGATAGTCAATGGCGGTAGAATGACAACGTTCAAACCTCCTCGTATGAACGAAGACATAAGTCGGGCTTACACTCAGGTAACACAAGAGCGTCAACAATATAATCATGGCGGTCTCTGTCAACACATTTTACCAACAAAGTCCAGGTCCATTCCATCGGTATCTTGTCGACGACGTAGATCCCCAGGGTCTCCCTCTGTGAGTAGGCCCAAAGACATCAGCTTCTGCTGTAGACGGTGAGTTGTACACCTGGAGGGCGCCATTATGAGAGACGAGTAACTTTACAGGAAAACTCACCGGTAACAAATCTGCTTTTCCCTCAGGCATTTCGTTATGGCCGCATACTCCCTTCTGCCGATAGATCTGGAAAAACGGTTATATCTTTAAAAAGGTCTGAAGGCCCCGCGCTTATAGGAAGATCTCCTTAACATGAAAGACGTGGATCCTTGCAAGGACATCCCTCGGGGGGTTAGGATCAATTCCCGATGGTTTTGGGATCCTATGAATTCTGTCTATTGTCTTATCTAACTCAGACACATCAGGAATAACCTCTTTCAAGAGGTTTTGAAGGAACGGGCACAATTCTTCAGAGGTAACCGTTTCTGGAACATTATTGCGCCTATTTCTGTCCTCCACGTCATGCAGTTTAGCTGTTAGTTTACTGACCTCTTCTTCCAACGCTTCGTTGGCATCTATAAGCGAGTTATGAGAGGCCGTAAGTTCCGCCATCTTTCCTTCCAAATGAGATGTGCGCTCCCCCCAAGTGGGAACTTCTTGTTGGACTTCTTTAAGAATAGAATGGAGATCCTCCTTTAATGAAGACCTGAGCGAGTCTAGCATAGATCTCCCGTGAGGATTCGTGGGTCTCCTAGTGCTTGCTGCGGGCTCAGTGCTGTATCTCCTGGTGAGGATGCAGGCGAGGCAGAGCAAGATGGCGCTGGCGTATGCTGCGGGCTCCCGCCTTGTGCCACCGGAGCTTGTCTCTTCTTTACTCGCCCCTTATTTGGACCTTCAAGATGGGTAAGGTTCTGCATCCAATGCTGGCGCTGGAATTGCCGTTGTTAGCTGCTTTAATGGTGAAGTGGCCGGAGCTCAAGAACTATGCAGCCGACGCCATCAGCGTGCAGGCCACGCCCTGCCAAGACTGACTAAGTGGAGATTTAAGAGTAACTGGATTTAAAGCTACAGCAACTTAAAGTCACAACCTTGGAAGGGATTCTTACAACACCAATCTGTATTATCTACATGAAACCATTGGAATCTGCACCATCTGATCTCAAGACCAAAGTAAAGTTCCATTGTTTACGTCAGAAACTGTCTCCTCATCACGCCTACTCCAAAAGTTCATGTCTACTTAAGACACTGGCGTCACGACATTCCAGGAGCCGGCCGACCGACACTATAAAAGTTTACATCAAGGTCACCTCGCCTCACCATCCGGCGGGGGTCATGAGAACAGAGTGTGCCCCGAGGGAAGTAGTGTCCCCCCTCCATCCACTGCACACCAGCCGAGGGAGTCTCCAAACCGGGAGTAACCATCGGCAACACCACACCTGTGGCACAATAACCATCATGTCTCACGAGCCCTGCGGCTGGGCCGTTGCAATGATATCTTCCATAAATGTGGAGAAGATGTCCAGGGTGGTAGTGTCCCCCCTCCATCCACTGCACGCCGGCCCAGGGAGTCTCCAAACCGGGAGTAACCATCGGCAACACCACACTGTGACACAATAACCATCATGTCTCACAAGCCCTGCGGCTGGGCCGTCGCAATGATATCTTCCATAAATGTGGAGAAGATGTCCAGGGTGGTAGTGTCCCCCCTCCATCCACTGCACGCCGGCCCAGGGAGTCTCCAAACCGGGAGTAACCATTGGCAACACCACACTGTGACACAATAACCATCATGTCTCACAAGCCCTGCGGCTGGGCCGTCGCAATGATATCTTCCATAAATGTGGAGAAGATGTCCAGAGTGGTAGTGTCCCCCCTCCATCCACTGCACGCCGGCCCAGGGAGTCACCAAACCGGGAGTAACCATCGGCAACACCACACTGTGACACAATAACCATCATGTCTCACAAGCCCTGCGGCTGGGCCGTCGCAATGATATCTTCCATAAATGTGGAGAAGATGTCCAGGGTGGTAGTGTCCCCCCTCCATCCACTGCACGCCGGCCCAGGGAGTCTCCAAACCGGGAGTAACCATCGGCAACACCACACTGTGACACAATAACCATCATATCTCACAAGCCCTGCGGCTGGGCCGTTGCAATGATACCTTCCATAAATGTGGAGAAGATGTCCAGAGTGGTAGTGTCCCCCCTCCATCCACTGCACGCCGGCCCAGGGAGTCTCCAAACCGGGAGTAACCATCGGCAACACCACACTGTGACACAATAACCATCATATCTCACAAGCCCTGCGGCTGGGCCGTCGCAATGATATCTTCCATAAATGTGGAGAAGATGTCCAGGGTGGTACCAATCTGACGTCTCCAATCCGGCATTTAATGAAGACCTATCGGTCCTCGTCATCGATCAGAGTCAATGAGAGGATGGAGAGTTCTTGGATATGTCTGTACCCACCTCTGGAGGCCCGGGTCCAGGTAGAAGAATAAGAGTGGTGAAGCGAGGGGAGTCACCGTGAGTCTTCTACAAAAGACAGACGTCTGAGGCCTCCTACATGACAGGACACCAGTTTAATGTCAGCCACAGGTGATTGTGAATGTGTGGGATATCTAGGACTACAAAGAGTCTGGACGGGTCAGTGGAGAAGATAGAGACTGTCATGGGCGGAGGGTGTCGATGTGATCAGGTGAAGAAACCAATGTCAAAACAACGAGATGTACAGAACCATATGGAGCTGCTGATGGCAATGTCCTCAGCTCTGTGTACGGAGCGCTGGGGGGTCATTATTAGCGGGGTGATCTGTACCATTCTGAGGTATCGTATAGTCCCTGACATCCAGTAAGCGGCAGCGTCATACCCGCTCTGGGTCAGCACACAGGACACGCCCTGTCAGGATTATTATTGTCACAGGTTTGTGTCTATCAATTATAAGCGATTAACTGCCTGAACAAAAACTTTATTGATAATGTCAGTGTGACATTTCATCTCCACAATGGCCACGGAGCCTTCTAAAACCAGTATGATGCCCTCTCCCAGTCCCAGGCGGTGCGGCTGTCTGGTCAGTGTCATTATCCCGGCCCTCACTGCTCGGACCCTCTGGAGTTCTGTCACCCATACACATGGCAGTGTCATTAGCTGCTCCCCTTCTGCCCTCTCACACATGAGTGCCCTGGGGCGTCCCCGGCCCAGTCCCGTCTCTCGTGTGTCACACGGCCACACCTTTCTCTTCTTGGTATTTGATGTTCTGCCCTCCATGACGTCAGCCGCTACAGTTCTCACCCACTCTGCAGGGCAGGGGGTGACCTTTCTGTAGCGACCCTTAGGTCACTATGATGTCATCAGGTTGGGCGGGGCTGTATAGTGTGATGTCATTGGCACTTCTTCCTCCGTGGCCAGCACCTCGGAGGTTTCATCCAGCGTTTACCCCAGGAGGGCGTCACCACAGCCAGTCTCTGGTTACATTACAGTTGGTATGGCAGCGTTCGGTGCTCCAGTATACGGCTGCCGTCCTATGATAAATACATGGCTTTCTACCGGTTCTTAAAATTTCAAGGGTGTAGGGGCTTGTGCAGTGCGTCCGAGGGTGTGAGGTATGATGTCATCCATCCAGTGGACACATGGAGCACCACCATCGCTGGCCCTCTCTGATGGTGACCCCGTGCCCTCCACTCATCTGGTTCTACAAGATGTCACCTAAGACGTCTCACACAAGGAAGTGAAACTACATCATGGGAATTTCTGAGCCCGAGGTCATAAGAGACGGAAGCCTCAGGACAGACATGTAGTGGGACAGGTTCTACCGCCGCCGAGGGAGGAGATGACACCGTATATGGTCTGTATACAGTGACAACGGGAACACCTTGTACAATGTACAGCCGCAGAGGACTACTACTCCTCTCAGGACTAGAGGATTCTCATAGGCAGTGGTGTGACTAGAACTGACTGGGCCCCACAGCAAATTTTTAAATGGGGCCCTGTCTCCGCCCCCCTTATGCAGAAATATTACCTCTCTTCTCCTGCGGACACCTTCGTGCAGCTGTGACGTGACTTCGCACAACATGAGGTCATAGTGCACTCCTACGTCCTGTCCTGAAGATGTGCACTGCCAGGACTTAGTGGAGAAGAAGACCTGGGAGCGGTGAGTAATACCAGTGCTAGGACTAGGAGCACCATACTCACCGCTCCCTGCGCTCTGGAAATAAATACATTTGTCTTCCTCTTGGGCCCCTTCCTGAGTTAGGGCCCCATAGCAGCCACTTCCCCTGCCTCCATGGTATCTATGCTCCTGCTCATAGGGAAGGACAGTAATGGTGGAAGAGATAAAAAAGACGATGGGCTAAAGATAGGAGAGTATATCCAAGAACCATGGAAAAGCCGGAACAGAACCCAGACCGGATGACAGAGGAACCCAAGGTGCGGGGCAGAATTCCCATGAGGTACTGGATGTATCTAGAACATGACGTGTCCATCACCATCTTATCTTGGATGGTTTGGTCTTGGGTCGTTATTGGACAGGCTGAGGTTTTGGAGACTGAACTCCTGCAAATCATGGAATCAAATCAGACTGAGAGAACTGCCTGACTGTGAAGACAAACTTTATTTATACAGGAAGGTCCCACTTGGATGTATATATGTATATAGTGTAGATCTGAGGGGGTACATCCTACAGCTCTACACCAGAGGGGGTACATCCTACAGCCCTACACCAGAGGGGGTACATCCTACAGCCCTACACCAGAGGGGGTACATCCTACAGCTCTACACCTGAGGGGGTACATCCTACAGCCCTACACCTGAGGGGGTACATCCTACAGCTCTACACCAGAGGGGGTACATCCTACAGCCCTACACCAGAGGGGGTACATCCTACAGCTCTACACCTGATGGGGTACAGCCTACAGCTCTACACCTGATGGGGTACATCCTACAGCTCTACACCAGAGGGGGTACATCCTACAGCCCTACACCAGAGGGGGTACATCCTACAGCTCTACACCTGAGGGGGTACATCCTACAGCTCTATGTCTGTGGGGGGGGGGGGGTAATCCTACAGCTCTACACCTGAGGGGGTACATCCTACAGCTCTATGTCTGTGTGTGGGGGGGGGGTACATCCTACAATTCTACACCTGAGGGGGTACATCCTACAGCTCTACACCTGAGGGGGTACATCCTACAGCTCTACACCAGAGGGGTACATCCTACAGCTCACACCAGAGGGGTACATCCTACAGCTCTACACCAGAGGGGGTACATCCTACAGCTCTACACCTGATGGGGTACATCCTACAGCTCTTACACCAGAGGGGGTACATCCTACAGCTCTACACCAGAGGGGGTACATCCTACAGCCCTACACCTGAGGGGGTACATCCTACAGCACTACATCTGAGGGGGTACATCCTACAGCTCTACACCTGACGGGGTACATCCTACAGCTCTACACCTGACGGGGTACATCCTACAGCTCTACACCAGAGGGGGTACATCCTACAGCTCTACACCTGACGGGGTACATCCTACAGCTCTACACCAGAGGGGGTACATCCTACAGCCCTACACCAGAGGGGGTACATCCTACAGCTCTACACCTGAGGGGGTACATCCTACAGCCCTACACCAGAGGGGGTACATCCTACAATTCTACACCTGAGGGGGTACATCCTACAGCTCTACACCTGAGGGGTACATCCTACAGCTCTACACCTGAGGGGGTACATCCTACAGCCCTACACCAGAGGGGGTACATCCTACAATCTACACCTGAGGGGGTACATCCTACAGCTCTACACCTGAGGGGGTACATCCTACAGCTCTACACCTGAGGGGGTACATCCTACAGCTCTACACCTGAGGGGGTACATCCTACAGCT
This sequence comes from Rhinella marina, assembly GCA_900303285.1. Classification (NCBI taxonomy): domain Eukaryota; kingdom Metazoa; phylum Chordata; class Amphibia; order Anura; family Bufonidae; genus Rhinella; species Rhinella marina. The sequence goes on from ONZH01017046.1 coordinate 13,235, forward strand.
CTACACCTGAGGGGGTACATCCTACAGCTCTACACCTGAGGGGGTACATCCTACAGCTCTACACCTGAGGGGGTACATCCTACAGCTCTACACCTGAGGGGGTACATCCTACAGCTCTAAACCTGAGGGGGTACATCCTACAGCTCTATGTCTGTGGGGGGTACATCCTACAGCTCTACACCTGAGGGGGTACATCCTACAGCTCTACACCTGAGGGGGTACATCCTACAGCTCTACACCTGAGGGGGTACATCCTACAGCTCTACACCTGAGGGGGTACATCCTACAGCTCTACACCTGAGGGGGTACATCCTACAGCTCTACACCAGAGGGGGTACATCCTACAGCTCTACGTCTGTGGGGGGTACATCCTACAGCTCTATGTCTGTGGGGGGTACATCCTACAGCTCTATGTCTGTGGGGGGTACATCCTACAGCTCTACACCTGAGGGGTACATCCTACAGCTCTACACCTGAGGGGGTACATCCTACAGCTCTACACCTGAGGGGGTACATCCTACAGCTCTACACCTGAGGGGGTACATCCTACAGCTCTACGTCTGTGGGGGGTACATCCTACAGCTCTACGTCTGTGGGGGGTACATCCTACAGCTCTACGTCTGTGGGGGGTACATCCTACAGCTCTACACCTGAGGGGGTACATCCTACAGCTCTACACCTGAGGGGTACATCCTACAGCTCTATGTCTGTGGGGGGGGGGGTACATCCTACAGCTCTACACCTGAGGGGGTACATCCTACAGCTCTATGTCTGTGGGGGGGGGTACATCCTACAATTCTACACCTGAGGGGGTACATCCTACAGCTCTACACCAGAGGGGGTACATCCTACAGCTCTACACCAGAGGGGTACATCCTACAGCTCTACACCAGGGGGGTACATCCTACAGCTCTACACCAGAGGGGGTACATCCTACAGCTCTACACCTGATGGGGTACATCCTACAGCTCTACACCTGATGGGTACATCCTACAGCTCTACACCAGAGGGGTACATCTACAATTCTACACCTGAGGGGTACATCCTACAGCTCTACACCTGAGGGGGTACATCCTACAGCTCTACACCTGAGGGGGTACATCCTACAGCTCTACACCTGAGGGGGTACATCCTACAGCTCTATGTCTGTGGGGGGTACATCCTACAGCTCTACACCTGAGGGGGTACATCCTACAGCTCTACACCTGAGGGGGTACATCCTACAGCTCTACGTCTGTGGGGGTACATCCTACAGCTCTACGTCTGTGGGGGGTACATCCTACAGCTCTACGTCTGTGGGGGGTACATCCTACAGCTCTACGTCTGTGGGGGGTACATCCTACAGCTCTACACCTGAGGGGGTACATCCTACAGCTCTACACCTGAGGGGGTACATCCTACAGCTCTACACCTGAGGGGGTACATCCTACAGCTCTATGGTACATCCTACCATTCTACACCTGAGGGGGGGGGGGGGTCATCCTACAGCTCTACATCTTGAGGGAGCTGCTTTTGTTGTGGGGTCATCTTGATGGAGCTGCTCTGGTTGTGGGGTCACCTTGATGGAGCTGCTCTCGTTGTGGGGTCACCTTGATGGAGCTGCTCTCGTTGTGGGGTCACCTTGATGGAGCTGCTCTCGTTGTGGGGTCACCTTGATGGAGCTGCTCTCGTTGTGGGGTCACCTTGATGGAGCTGCTCTCGTTGTGGGGTCACCTTGATGGAGCTGCTCTCGTTGTGGGGTCACCTTGATGGAGCTGCTCTCGTTGTGGGGTCACCTGATGGAGCTGCTCTCGTTGTGGGGTCACCTTGATGGAGCTGCTCTCGTTGTGGGGTCATCTTGATGGAGCTGCTCTCGTTGTGGGGTCATCTTGATGGAGCTGCTCTCGTTGTGGGGTCATCTTGATGGAGCTGCTCTCGTTGTGGGGTCATCTTGATGGAGCTGCTCTCGTTGTGGGGTCATCTTGATGGAGCTGCTCTCGTTGTGGGGTCATCTTGATGGAGCTGCTCTCGTTGTGGGGTCATCTTGATGGAGCTGCTCTCGTTGTGGGGTCATCTTGATGGAGCTGCTCTCGTTGTGGGGTCATCTTGATGGAGCTGCTCTCGTTGTGGGGTCATCTTGATGGAGCTGCTCTCGTTGTGGGGTCATCTTGATGGAGCTGCTCTCGTTGTGGGGTCATCTTGATGGAGCTGCTCTCGTTGTGGGGTCATCTTGATGGAGCTGCTCCGTTGTGGGGTCATCTTGATGGAGCTGCTCTCGTTGTGGGGTCATCTTGATGGAGCTGCTCTGGTTGTGGGGTCATCTTGATGGAGCTGCTCTGGTTGTGGGGTCATCTTGATGGAGCTGCTCTGGTTGTGGGGTCATCTTGATGGAGCTGCTCTCGTTGTGGGGTCATCTTGATGGAGCTGCTCTCGTTGTGGGGTCATCTTGATGGAGCTGCTCTCGTTGTGGGGTCATCTTGATGGAGCTGCTCTGGTTGTGGGGTCATCTTGATGGAGCTGCTCTGGTTGTGGGGTCATCTTGATGGAGCTGCTCTCGTTATGGGGTCATCTTGATGGAGCTGCTCTCGTTATGGGGTCATCTTGATGGAGCTGCTCTCGTTGTGGGGTCATCTTGATGGAGCTGCTCTCGTTGTGGGGTCATCTTGATGGAGCTGCTCTCGTTGTGGGGTCATCTTGATGGAGCTGCTCTCGTTGTGGGGTCATCTTGATGGAGCTGCTCTCGTTGTGGGGTCATCTTGATGGAGCTGCTCTGGTTGTGGGGTCAACTTGAATGGAGCTGCTCTCGTTATGGGGTCTCCTTGATGGAGCTGCTCTCGTTGTGGGGTCATCTTGATGGAGCTGCTCTCGTTGTGGGGTCATCTTGCGGTGGGGGCTATTATTTCTGCATGGTGTAGCTCTGGTTGTACATGGACATCATGGGGACAGACGAGGTCTGGGCTGTCATGAAGGTGACCGGCTGCTTGCGTTTCTTGATCTCACGAGCCATCTGGCACCAGGAGCAGGTCAAGCACCAGCAGACCGTGCAGCAGTCATTGCAGATGGAGCCCTGTGTGGAGAGGAGAAGTCACTGGTCACCCTGCGTCCAGTAGATGAGCGGAGGAGGGGCTCGGCTTACTGTACAGTACACACTGCCCCTAGACCAGATGGGTGGTGGCTGCCACTGGGTACTTAGGGGGTCACAGGACTTAAAGGGGCCCTCTCACTGTAGTTAATACCGGGCCCTCACTAATGTATTGTGATTCTCCATATTGCCTTTTTTATTGCCTTTTTTTTCCATCACATTATACACTGCTCGTTTCCATGGTTACGACCACCCTGCAATCCACCAGCAGTGGTCGTGCTTGCACACTACAGAAAAAAGAGCCGTCCCCTGTGAGCTCCCACGGCTCGGGCCACCAGACTTTTTCCTATAGTGTGCAAGCACGACCACCACTCATGGATTATAGGGTGGTCGTAACCATGGAAACGAGCCGTGTTAAGGGCTCATTCAGACAACTGTATGTTCAATTTTGCTGAATCGGTGTGGACCAATTCATTTTAATGGGGCCACAAAAGATGCGGACAGCACATCGTGTTCCGTTCCACAGCCCCGCAAGAAAGATAGAGCGAGTCCTATTGTCCATGATTGCCAGCCATGTGCGGTCCGCTACGGCCGTCTGAAGGGGCCCTTAATGTGATGAATCCAGCCGGCAAAGGAGGCAATATGGAGAGTCAGAGTACAGGGCCTGGTATTAACCGCGTCTGCTGAGGTGAGGGCCCCTGTAATGGTCACCACAAATGTGGACAACCCCCAACCAGGACGCTCGGATACATACCGGGATCTTATAGCGCTCTCGGACGGCCGTCCTCATGGAGAGGGAGATAATGGGGAAGTTGATAGCCAGGTACTCGAGGAGCGGGAGGCACAGGCACTCCCCGAAATCATTCACCGTGCTGCACTGGAAGCAGGGGAAGCACCAGTACGCATAGCAGCCTGAAAACAGGAGGATGACAGGGGTTATACTACCTCTACAACACCTCCATCATCCAGTCACCTGCGCAGTCTGTTAAAGACAAGGGGGCGGGGCTGTGACAACCTCTCAGACAGGATATACAGGCAGGTTGTCAGCAGTAATAGATGTTCCTGTAGTATAAGGTGTGTGATCTCATGTCTGACCACATGTCATTATATCAGTGATGTCATCAGCAGGGGGCGGGGCTGTGACAACCTCTCAGACAGGATATACAGGCAGGTTGTCAGCAGTAATAGATGTTCCTGTAGTATAAGGTGTGTGATCTCATGTCTGATCACATGTCATTATATCAGTGATGTCATCAGCAGGGGGCGGGGCTGTGACAACCTCTCAGACATGATATACAGGCAGGTTGTCAGCAGTAATAGATGTTCTGTAGTATAAGATGTGTGGTCTCATGTCTGATCACATGTCATTATATCAGTGATGTCATCAGCAGGGGGCGGGGCTGTGACTACCTCTCAGACAGGATATACAGGCAGGTTGTCAGCAGTAATAGATGTTCCTGTAGTATAAGGTGTGTGATCTCATGTCTGATCACATGTCATTATATCAGTGATGTCATCAGCAGGGGGCGGGGCTGTGACGACCTCTCAGACAGGATATACAGGCAGGTTGTCAGCAGTAATAGATGTTCCTGTAGTATAAGGTGTGTGATCTCATGTCTGATCACATGTCATTATATCAGTGATGTCATCAGCAGGGGGCGGGGCTGTGACTACCTCTCAGACAGGATATACAGGCAGGTTGTCAGCAGTAATAGATGTTCCTGTAGTATAAGGTGTGTGGATCTCATGTCTGATCACATGTCATTAGATCAGTGATGTCATCAGCAGGGGGCGGGGCTGTGACTACCTCTCAGACAGGATATACAGGCAGGTTGTCAGCAGTAATAGATGTTCCTATAGTATAAGGTGTGTGATCTCATGTCTGATCACATGTCATTATATCAGTGATGTCATCAGCAGGGGGCGGGGCTGTGACTACCTCTCAGACAGGATATACAGGCAGGTTGTCAGCAGTAATAGATGTTCCTGTAGTATAAGGTGTGTGATCTCATGTCTGATCACATGTCATTATATCAGTGATGTCATCAGCAGGGGGCGGGGCTGTGACTACCTCTCAGACAGGATATACAGGCAGGTTGTCAGCAGTAATAGATGTTCCTGTAGTATAAGGTGTGTGGATCTCATGTCTGATCACATGTCATTATATCAGTGATGTCATCAGCAGGGGGCGGGGCTGTGACTACCTCTCAGACAGGATATACAGGCAGGTTGTCAGCAGTAATAGATGTTCCTGTAGTATAAGGTGTGTGATCTCATGTCTGATCACATGTCATTATATCAGTGATGTCATCAGCAGGGGCGGGGCTGTGACTACCTCTCAGACAGGATATACAGGCAGGTTGTCAGCAGTAATAGATGTTCCTGTAGTATAAGGTGTGTGATCTCATGTCTGATTGTCACATATGGCACAGGTAACATCATGGCTTTTGATGCTGTAAGGGGGAGGGGTGTACACTGTGTCTGAAGTTCCCCTTAAAGCCATCACTTACATATCCCCATGTCGTCACAGCAGTCACAGATTCCTGCGTTCCAGTCATTTGCGGACAGGTTAGTGATCGTTGTCACTGTTTGGGATACCGGCACTGGCTGGACGGACACGGTCTGCATGGTCTGTATAGAAAAGAGTATATATGTATGATTAGTCCTTCCACAATCAAGAAGATCCTCTACAGGTGGAGAAGATTCCAGATCAGGCTGTCCCAGGAAGGTCAACTGGAGAACATAAGATGCTGGAAGACATCATTAAAAGCCAGAACTTCATCTGAGACCTACAGGAAGCTCTCACCACTACTGAGGTCACAGTGCAGGAGACGACCATTAGAGAGAAGGGCAGATGTGACATCCACATATGTCAGAAGACGACTACCACTGTCCAAAAAGACCATCTCTAGAACATGAGATGCTGGAAGATGTCTCTAAGAAGCCAGAAATTAATTCCAGGACCTAAAGGAAGCTCTCATCACTACTGAGGTCTGGAGGTGACATCACCGCTCTCCAGATATCGGTTATATTATACAGGAGGTGACATCACCGCTCTCCAGATATCGGT